>VMBQ01001501.1:0-12471 GCA_007657795.1 Dreissena rostriformis
GTTAAAATGACCATTTTGCTCTGACACGCGCATGTCATCATGACCTTGACTTCAAAAATATCATGGAATATGACGCAAATAAAAATCCCAAACGTATGTCACTTTAATTGATGGCAGTTAAATTAGGTCACTATATGTCATCCTGACCTGCCAAAGTCATGATGCCTGTCCTTTGCAACAGACTGTATACGTCGTCATCGAATTGTAATAACCAACCATATAAAATAAAAATAAAAATCAACTGCAAAAGCAAAGCATGACACTTGTTGAGAAAATAAAAATCAGTAAGAAAAGCATGAACAAATACATAAATCCGTATTCCGTATTATTTTGATAAACACAGACAAACGTAGCGATGCAAGAATGAGATATTAAGCATTTCACTCGGTATTATAATTTATTGATTTTCAAATACTGAAACACATAGCAACTTCTGCTAACAGCTCCTACCTATGTTTAGCGCAGGAGGGGTATGTGAGGGCATATCCCTTGATCCAACTAGAGTTGCCAAGTTCTAGTGTGAAGATATTAGGCATGTGATATCATCTGAAACAAAATATTCTCCATTAATATCAATATTTAATACTTATCTTCCCATCATATGTTCTTCTTCTTCTTCTTCTTCTTCTTCTTCTTCTTCTTTTTCTTCATCTTCTACTTCCTCCAATCCTTCCTATCCTTCTTCCTGTTCTTCTTCCTGTTCTTCGTCCTGTTCTTCTTCCTCTTCTTCTCCTTCCTCTTGTTCCTTTTCTTGTTCCTCTTCTTCTTCTTCTTCTTCCTCTTCTTCTTCTTTCTCTTCTTCTTCTTATTCCTCTTCTTATTCCCCTCTTCTTCTTCTTCTTCCCCTTCTTCTACCTCTTCTTCTCTCTCTTCTCATTCCTTTTATTTTTACTCTTCTATTCGTCTTCCTCTTCTTCTTCCTCTTCTTCTTCTTCTTTTCATTCCTCTTCTTCTTCTTCTTATTCCTCTTCTTTTTATCCCTCTTCTTTTTCTTCCTCTTCTTCTTCTTCTTCCTCTTCTTCTTCTTCCTCTTCTTCTTCCTCTTCTTCCTCTTCTCCCTCCTTTTCTGTTTCCTCTTCTGTTTTCTCTTCTTCTTCCTATTCTACTTCCTCTTCTTCTTCCTATTCTTCTTCTTCCTCTTCATTTTCTTCCTGTTCTCCTTCTCCCTCTTTTTCTACGTCTTCTTCTTCATATTCTTCCTCTTCTTGTTTTTCCTCTTCTTCTTCTTCGTCTTCTTCCTCTTCTTTTTCTCCCTCTTCTTCATTTCTGTAAGCGATGTTCGATCATGTTGGCAGTAAACAACATGTGTTTCATTTCTGTAAGCAATGTTCAATCTGGGTTGCTGTTGTGACAGAAACATGTAACTTGATGGTTTTCAGTAGGCGTTTAGAACAATGATATTAATATTGGAAAAAAAAAGAATCCAACAATGTCAGTCAATTTATGCGGTTGTCAATTTTAATGCGGTTATCTGTTTAGTCCTTCCCAAAATTATAATCTATTGCCGGCCAGGAGGTCCTATAATCATGCAGCCTTTGCCGGCCCGGACTAATCATTTCCGGCCCAAAAAAGAACAATGTAGAAGAAAGACAAAAATGAGATTTTTTAACAATATTTTAATATAATTATAATAATTATAACACATATTCAATCTACACATGTCAACAAAATTAACATTATTTTTCATTCACTACGTAAAAGTAATCACAGGAGGGAAGCCCATATTTTTATGTCCCCCAGTCTATACCGGGGGACATATTGTTTTTGCCCTGTCTGTTTGTTGGTTTGTTTGTTTGTTGGTTTGTTTGTTTGTTTGCACTAACTTTAACTTTGGCCATAACCTTTGCAATATTGAAGATAGCAACTTGATATTTGGCATGCATGTGTATCATGGAGCTGCCAATTTTGGTGAAAGGCCAAGGTCATCCTTCAAGGTCAAAGGTAAAAAATATGGGTCAAAATCGCTCAAAAGGGGACATAGTGTTTCACAAACACATCTTGTTTTTATATATGCCATAATAGAGACTCTACACCAAAACATGAAACCAATCAAAAAACGTTTTACATTATCGGAGTATTTATTAATAATTCGGTAAAATCTAACTTTTGCATTGATACTTTTCTGAAAATAGCTTATGGAATTCCAAATTTCGCCATAAATTTGTTACCGGACATGAGGTCCTGCAATATTAGAATCATTTCCGGATTTTCCAATTTATTATCGGACAAATCCGAGGACCGACGGTATTTGGGAAGTACTGTATCTGTTTATCTGTGACAGAAACATGTAACTTGATGGTTTTCAGTAGGCGTTTTGAACAATGATATTAAATTTGAAAAAGAAAAAATCAAAAATTGTAAGTAAATTTATGCGGTTGTAAATGTTAATGCGGTGATCTTAAGTAGATGTGGTAGCATCTCGGTAAACAATCAGTGAAAATAATGAGTACTGTGCTTTTCACGTACAGCCAACCAGTCCCAGCCAGTCGCAACTGTATCTTCGCTGTAAAAATGCTTTCATCTAAATTGCCTTTATTTAACTCAGCAATCACTTCTTAACAAGTACATGCAAGTTGTTGCCCAAGCTGTTGATGACGTATATTGTAGCTTCCCACGTAAGGCCAACTAGTTCCAATCCAGTCCCAGTTGGTCGATCTTAAACAGGTACATGTTAATGATCTACATGTACTATGAAGTTTCCCACATAGACCCAGTCAGACACAATGGGTTCGGTGTTCTACAATCTGCTTCCAGCGATACTGTCTAATCCATACCCCAGACATCGCTGAGAAGAACTAAGACAGTCCATGTTATGTCCATGTTCTGTAGGTTATTGGAAAAAAGTGGACAGTAGTTTTATTCAAAAGTTTGCATTACAAGTATACTGTCTTAAACAACCAAACCAATAGTGGTATGGTCGGAAAAAGTATTGAGCATAATAGTAGGGGTTCGTTTAAACAAACCATAAAACAAATATACAAACTATGGTTTGTGTGCATCACATATCTTGAGAGCAAATGGCTCATGGTGAGCTTTTGTTATCGCCTTTATCTGTCATTCGTAGTCCGTCATCAACATTTACCTTATTTACACTCTTGGGGCCACATTTATTGTCCAATCTTAATTAAACTTGGTCAGAATATTTTCCCAACGATATCCGAGTATAAAACTGGGTCATGTGAGGCAAAACAAACTAGGTCACTAGGTCAAATTAAAGAGAAAGCTTGTTCTTTTGATGCCTTAGCTGAGTTATAAAATGGTTCTTCGCGGTTGGTCAAACACATTGTCGTCAAGGGGCGGGTCAGTGTTTCTTATATGGCTAGAGTGAAACCTTAGTAGCACTCTAAGAAGTGACATTGCTTATCTAATTTTCATGAAACTTTGTCAGAACATTTGGTCTTATGATTGCTCAACCTAGTTCATAAATGGTTGTGGTTTGTCAAAAAACATGGACGCCATGGGATGGGGCAGTTTTCTTTTTATGTCCATAGCGAAACCTTGTTTTGCACTCTTGACGTCACAGTTATAATCCAATCTTCATGAAACATGGTCAAACCATTTTTGTAATGATATCTCGGCCGAGTTTGAAAATGGGTTTGTGTAATTGTTACGCAAAAACGCGGCGGTAAATCACTGCAATACTCACACAATTAATATATAGATGAACATAAACAAAAATAAACCAATATTGACGTGTATATTTACGCAAATCTTGTTAATGTTTTCATGTTAACAATGTATTTTTTTTGCATACACTAGTGGTTTGATAAATTGACACATGTATAATAATTTAAATACACATTCGGATCAAAACTATAAATGTCAATGCATAGACAATTGCCAATTGTAACTATAACAGTTATAGTTCCTATTATAAATATACATTTGCTTCTAATAGTAAAAACAACAGTACGTTGAACAGCAATTTCCGTAGAAAACATTTCTACCTGCAACCCTTAATTGTGAATAATGTTTCAAAACAAATTAAAATTCAAAGTAACTTGATAGGCTTCTATGGTGTATACTATTGATGAGGTAAGTTAAATTTCAGAAAGGAATTATTATAGTACAACAGGGGTTATGTGTGCATCATCAGACTTGCGAAATACATGTATTACTAACTGCAAACTTATGTAATTATTTCTATGTTTCAAAAACGGTGTACAATTTAAAGTAAATTTATAGGCGTCTATGGTGTACATATAATAAGTTCAAACGTAAAAAGGAAAATGTTCTTATTCAGTCAATTAGTGCATGTTTTGCATGAGTTTTATGAGGCCATAACAGTATACTTAGTGAGAAAAGCTTCAATTGATTAAAATCGTTTCCAGTACGCAAATTAATTGATTCTTCGTAATGGTTCTTTAATATATTCATGCATAAAGGTCAGTGCCAGATTAATATTCGCGAGCTATGGGCTGCAATATTGCTTGGCGTTTTAGTTCAAATATATTTATGAGTAACTGAAATACCAATTCAAAATATATTATTATACTCTTATATTTTGCATACAAGATAAACAGCAGAAACCACATTTAACGTACAAATTAAAATCTAACAAGATGTTACACTAGATATTCCTTATAATGCATTGCACACACCAATTGCGGTAGCAAACTTAGTGTTCTTAACCTTTGAAGATATGCAATATGCATATGGTTTGAAGGTAAGAACAAAGGATGATAAGTTGTAAATATGCAGATTGGAAGGTTCGCGAGTACGTATGAACATATTTATGTAAGCATACATGTAGGTAGGTAGGTGCTGAGATAGTCTGGTATCTGTAATGGTTAATACCCACAAAGGCATGACAGTTTCAAGTATGCACGCAGGAAAACAGTTATGTAGGTATCTAGATAAGTACTTATAAAGGCTGGATAGTTTAAAGTAGGCACACAGGAAAGCAGTTATGTTGGTATCTAGGTAAGTACGCATAGAGTAAGGACCGTTTAATTAGGTATGCAGAAAAGAAGTCATGAAGGTATCTAGGTAAGTACTCATAAAGTAAGGACAGTTTAATTAGGTATGCAGGAAAGCGGTAATGAAGGTTTCTAGGTAAGAACTCATAAGGTAAGGACAGTTTTATTAGGTATGCAGGGAAGCAGTTATGAAGGTATCTGGGTAAGTACGCATAAAGGTTGGACACAGTTTAAAGTAGGAACGCAGGCAAACAGTTATGTAGGTATCTAGGTAAGTACGCATAAAGGTTGGACATAGTTTAAAGTAGGTACGCAGGAAACAGTTATGTAGATATCTAGATAAGTACGCATAAAGGTTGGACATAGTTTAAAGTAGATACGCAGGAAAACAGTTATGTAGTTATCTAGGTAAGTACGCATAAAGGTTGGACATAGTTTAAAGTAGGAATGCAGGACAACAGTTATGTAGGTACGTTAGTGCTCAGGAAGGTAGGCACATTGGCAGGTAGGGGATTACGTAAGTACGCAGGAGTAAAGGTGCGTTTTCAGGTAAGTTGGTGGATAAGTACGCAGGAATGTAAGTACATTGTCAAGTACATGGAAAGGAATTACCACAGAGGGCAGGCATCCTGACATGTAAGTGTGTACGTAAATATGCAGGAAGGTAGGAATTTTGACAGGAAGGTGGGCACGTAAGTGCTGAGAAAGGTATGTTTACATGAAGGTGGGTGGAAGGTATGTATGTTGGCAGGAAGGTAGGTATGCTGACAGGAAGGTGGGTGTGTTGATAGAAAGGTATGTATGTTGGCATAAAGGTAGGTATGTTGGCAAGATGGTAGGTTTGTTGGCAGTAAGGTAGGTATGTTTGCAAGAAGGTAGGTATGTTGTCAGGAAGGTAGGTATGTTGACAATAAGGTTTGTATGTTGGCAGTCATGTAGGTATGTTGGAAGGAAGGTATATATGTTGGCAGGGAAAGGTAGATATGTTGGCAGGAAGGTTTGTATGTTGGCAGGAAGGCGTGTCTGTTGACATAAAGGTGGCATGTTGACAGGAAGGTATGTATGTTGGCAGAAGGGTAGGTATATTGGCAAGAAGGTAGATATGTTGATAGGAAGGTATGTATGTTTGCAGGAAGGTATGTATGTTGAAAGGAAGGTATGTATGTTGGCAGGAAGGTAGTTATGCTGACAGGAAGGTTTGTATGTTGACAGGATGGTGGGTATGTTTGCAAGAAGGAAGATATGTTGACAGGAAGAAAAGTATGTCGGCAGGAAGGTAGGTATTTTGACAGGAAGGTATGTATGTTGACAGGAAGGTAGGTATGTGGACAGGAAGGTAGGTTTGTTGGCAGGAAAGTATGTATGTTGGCAGGAAGTTATGTATTTGGCAGGAAGGTATGTATGTTTACAGGAAGGTATGCATGTTGACAAGAAGGTAGGTATGTTGGTAGGAAGGTATGAATGTTGATTGGAAGGTATGTATGTTGACAGGAAGGCATTATGTTGGCAGGAAGGTAGGTATGCTGGCAGAAAGGTATGTATGTTGGCATGAAGGTAGGTATGTTGGCAGGAAGGTAGGGTGGCAGTAAGGTAGGTATGATGACAGGAAGGTATGTTTGTTGACAGAAGGGTAGGTATGTGGGCAGGAGGGTAGGTATGATGGCAGGAAGGCAGGTATGTTGACATGAATGTATGTATGTTGGCAGGAAGGTAGGTTTGTTGACAAGAAGGAAAGTATGTTGGCAGGAAGTATGTATGTTGACAGGAAGGTAGGTATGTTGACAGGAAGGTTGGATTTTTGTCAGGAAGGTAAGTATGTTGACAGGAAGGTGTGCATGTTGGCAGGAAGGTATGTATGTTGGCAGGAAGGTAGGTATGTTGGCAGGAAGGTATGTATGTTGGCAGGAAGGTAGTTATGTTGGCAGCAAGGTATGTATGCTGACAGGAAGGTGGGTATGTTGAAATGAATGTTTGTATGTTGACAGGAAGGTGGGTATGATGACAGGAAGGAATGTGTGTTGACAGGAAGGTAGTTATGTTGGCAGCAAGGTATGAATGCTGGCGGGAAGGTATGTATATTGGCAGGGAGGTAGGTTTGTTGGCAGGAAGGTATGTATGTTGGCAAGAAGGTAGGTATTTTGGCAGGAAGGTAGGTATGTTGGCAGGAAGGTATGTTTGTTGGCAGGAAGGTAGGTATGTTGGCAGGAAGGTATGTATGTTGTCAGGGAGGTAGGTATGTTGGCAGGAAGGTATGTATGTTGGCAGGAAGGTAGGTATTTTGGCAGGAAGGTAGGTATGTTGGCAGGAAGGTATGTATGTTGGCAGGAAGGTAGGTATGTTGGCAGGAAGGTATGTATGTTGTCAGGAAGGAAGGTATGTTGACAGAAAGGTTTGTATTTTGGCAGGAAGGTAGTTATGTTGGCAGCAAGGTATGTATGCTGACAGGAAGGTGGGTATGTTGAAATGAATGTTTGTATGTTGACAGGAAGGTGGGTATGATGACAGGAAGGAATGTGTGTTGACAGGAAGGTAGTTATGTTGGCAGCAAGGTATGAATGCTGGCGGGAAGGTATGTATATTGGCAGGGAGGTAGGTTTGTTGGCAGGAAGGTATGTATGTTGGCAGGAAGGTATGTATGTTGGCAGGAAGGTATGTATGTTGGAAGGAAGGTATGTATGTTAGCAGGAGGGTAGGTATGTTGGCAGGAAGGTATGTATGTTGGCAGGAAGGTAGGTTTGTTGGCAGGAAGGTATGTATGTTGTCAGGAAGGACGGTATGTTGACAGAAAAGTTTTGTATGTTGGCAGGAAGGTAGTTATGTTGGCAGCAAGGTATGTATGCGGACAGGAAGGTGGGTATGTTGACAGGAAGGTATGTATGTTGACAGGAAGTTGGGTATGTTGACAGGAAGGAATGTATGTAGACAGGAAGGTAGTTATGTAGGCAGCAAGGTATGTTTGCTGGCGGGAAGTTTGGTATGTCTGCAGGGAGGTAGGTATGTTGGCAGGAAGGCATGTATGTTGGCAGGAAGGTATGTATGTTGGCAGGAAGGTATGTATGTTGGAAGGAAGGTGTATATGTTGGCAGGAGGGTAGGTATGTTGGCAGGAAGGTAGGTATGTTGGAAGGAAGGTGTATATGTTGGCAGGAGGGTAGGTATGTTGGCAGGAAGGTAGGTATGTTGGCAGGAAGGAATGTATGTTGACAGGAAGGTAGTTATGTTTACAGTAAGGTTTGTATGTTGGCAGTAAGGTGTGTATGTTGACAGGAAGGTAGGTATGCTGACAGGAAGGTATGCCTGTAGATAGGAAGGTATGTCTGTTGATAGGAAGGTATGTATGTTGGCAGTAAGGTATGTATGATGACAGGAAGGTAGGTATGTTTGCAGGAAGGCATGTATGTTTACAGGACGGTATGTATTTTGACACGAAGGTTTGTATGTTGGCATGAAGGTATGTATGTTGACAGGAAGGTATTTATGTTAGCAGGCAGGTAGGTATGTTGGTAGGGAGGAACGTATGATGACAGGAAGGTAGATATGTTGACAGAAAGATATGTATTTTGGCAGGAAGGTATGTTTATTGGCAGGAAGGTTTGTATGTTGGCAAGAAGGTAGGTATTTTCACAGGAAGGTATGCATGTTGGCAGGAAGGTAGGTATGTTGGTAGAAAGATAGGTATTTTGTCAGGAAGGTATGTATGTTGAAAGGAAGGTAGATATGTTGTCAGGAAGGTAGATATGTTGGCAGGAAGGTAGGTAGATTGACAGGAAGGTATGTATATTGGCAGGAAGGTAGTTATGTTGGCAGGATGGTATGTATGTTGGCAGGAAGGAAGGTATGTTGGTAGGAACGTAGGTTTGTTGGCAGGGAGGTAGGTATGTTGACATGAAGGTATGTATGTTGCGAAGAAGGAAGGTATGTTTACAGGAAGGTATGTATGTTGGCAGGAAGGTATGTTTGTTGGCAGGAAGGGATGTATGTTAGCAGGAAGGTAGGTATGCTAACAGGAAGGTATGTATGTCTATAGGAAGGTAGCTTTTGCTTACAGGAACGTAGGTATGTTGGCAAAACGGTAGGTATGTTGACAGAAAGGTAGGTATGTTGACAGGAAGTTAGATATGTTGACAGGAAGGTAGGTATGTTGACAGGAAGGTGTGCATGTTGACAGGAAGGTAGGTATGTTGACAGGAAGGTATGTATGTTTACAGGATGGCAGGTATGTTGGCAGGCAGGTATGTATTTTGACAGGAAGGAAGTTATGTTGACAACAAGGTATGTATGTTGACAGGAAGGTAGGTATGTTGGCAGGAAGGAAGTTATGTTGGCAGCAAGGTATGTATGCTGACAGGAGGGTGGGTATGTTGACAGGAAGTATGTATGTTGGCCGGAAAATAGGTATGTTGGCAGGAAGGTAGGTATGTTGGCAGGAAGGTATGTATGGCGGCAGGATGGTATGTATGTTTACAGGAAGGTATGTATGTTTGCAGGAAGATAGGTATGTAGACAGGAAGTTATGTATGTTGGAAGGAAGGTATTATGTTGGCATTAAGGTAGGTATGCTGACAGGAAGGTATGTATGTTGACAGGAAGGTAAGTATGTTTGCAGGAAGGTAGGTATGTTGGCAGAAAGAAAGTTATGTTGACATGAAGGTATGTATGTTGGCAGAAAGGTAGGTATGTTGACAGGAAGGTAGGTATGCTGACAAGAAGGTGGGTATGTTGTCAGTAAGGTAAGTATGTGGACAGGAAGTTATGTATGTTTACAGGAAGGTAGTTATGTTGGCACGAAGGTAGGTATGTTGGCAGGAAGGAAGGTATGTTGGCAGGAAGGTAGGTATGTTGGCAGAAAGAAAGGTATGTTGACATGAAGGTATGTATGTTGGCAGAAAGGTAGGTATGTTGCCAGGAAGGTTTGTATGTTGACAGGAAGGTGGGTATGTTGTCAGGAAGGTGGGTATGTGGACAGGAAGCTAGTTATGTTGGCAGGAAGGTAGGTATGTTGGCAGGAAGGAAGGTATGTTGGCAGGAAGGTATGTATGTTGGTAGGAATGTAGGTTTGTTGGCAGGAATGTAGGTATGTTGACAGGAATGTAGGTATGTTGACAGAAATGTCAGTATGTTGGCAGGAAGGTAGTAATGTTGACAGCGAGGTATGTATGCTGACAGGAAGGTGGGTATTTTGACTGGAAGGTATGTATGTTGACAGGAAGGTAGGTATGTTGACCGACTGGAAGTTATGTATGTTGACAGGTAGTTATGTATGTTGGCGGGAAGGTAGGTATGATGGCAGGGAGGTAGGTATGTTGGCAGGAAAGAATGTATGTTGTCAGGGAGGTATGTATGTTGGCAGGAAGATATGTATGTTGGCAGGAATGTAGGTATGTTGGGAGGAATGTAGGTATGTTGGCAGGAAGATATGTTTGTTGACAGGAAGGTAGGTATGTTTACAGGATAGTTTGTATGTTTGCAGTAAGGTATGTATGTTGATAGAAAGGTAGGTATGCTGACAGGAAGCTATGTATGTTGATTGGAAGGTATGTATGTTGGCAGGAAGGTATGTATGTTGATAGGAAGGTAGGTATGTTTGAAGGAAGGTATGTATGTTGATAGGAAGGTATGCATGTCGGCTAGAAGGTTTGTATGTTGATAGGAAAGTGAGTATTTTGGCAGGAAGGTATGTATGTTGACAAGAAGGTAGGTATGTTGGCAGGAAGGTATGTATGTTTACAGAAAGGTATGTATGTTTACAGAAAGGTATGTATGTTGACAGGAATGTATGTATGTTGACAGGAAGGTAGGTATGTTGGCGGGAAGGAAGGTATGTTGGCGGGAAGGTAGGCATGTTGTAAGGAAGGTAGGTATGTTGACAGGAAGGTAGGTATGTTGGCAGGAAGGAAGGTATGTTGGCGGGAAGGTAGGCATGTTGTAAGGAAGGTAGGTATGTTGGCGGGAAGGTAGGTATGTTGGCAGGAAGGTATGTATGTTGGCAGGAAATGTTCGCTTTCAACGTTTTTTTTTACATAAAAACATTTTCACTATCTTGAAGAGTCTGTCTGCGAACTTTTCATTAATAAGAAATTCAGATAAAAGTAATAATGCTATTCCATCTAGTGTCTTATCCAATAACACCATCGAAGCACTATAGAAATGTAAACATGATTTATAACCTGCAATTCAATCAACAATTTACAAAATATAATTCTAGGTATTGAAGTCGGCATTATTTTTTGTGGTGATATATTTCAAAATATTACACTCTAAATAATGACACGAACATAACAACCTTCTATCTATAATATACTATGCGATTGACCACGAACGCCATAATTCGCCACACGTAATTATCTCTTGCCATAGAATCGCACATGGCTAGCAAGTGTATGTAATGTATAAACTGCATATATTCCATCTCAACAACATAACAATAATATACTGGACAAATCGCAATTTAAAAAAAAAAACGAATAAGAAACGCCTTAATGGTTATGAACTCTGCATGATTATTATGCTACAAACGACATACGAAATCACACCATACAACATACATGTAGTTACATTAAAAACAAAGTATGAATACAAATCGATGAAAACACCATCGTCTGATTTTGTATATGTGAAAACTCTGTGAAAATGTTGTACTCCATATACGCGTTCGATGAAGCATCTGCCCCAATTCGAATACCTGATGATTTTAAAATCAATATACGGGGATTGTCAAGGACGAGCGGATCAATCCAGTTTGAGATCTTATACATTGATGCTCAATATCCACACAGGGATATATCTGCTTTCAAGCACAGCTCTTGTTTATCCCTGCCGCCATTACACACCACGCTAGTTCCGTCTATTCAAATATTATCGTAATGTGATATCATTTTAAGTTTGTAAATTCTTATTTTATGTTTATTTTTTTACTATTTGTTTACTATAAACATTATATGACACTATCAATTACCTAGAAAGAAACATGGGCTTGAAATTTAGATAGAATTAGACGATGTTACACGCCGGCGGCGGCGATGGCGGTGGCGGTTGCGGCGGCGGCGGCGGCAGTGGTGTTGGCGGTGGCGGTGGTGGTGGTGGTGGTGGTGGTGGTGGTGGTGGTGGTGGTGGTGGTGGTGGTGGTGGTGGTGGTGGTGGTGGTGGTGGTGGTGGTGGTGGTGGTGGTGGTGGTGGTGGTGGTGGTGGTGGTGGTGGTGGTGGTGGTGGTGGTGGTGGTGGTGGTGGTGGTGGTGGTGGTGGTGGTGGTGGTGGTGGTGGTGGTGGTGGTGGTGGTGGTGGTGGTGGTGGTGGTGGTGGTGGTGGTGGTGGTGGTGGTGGTGGTGGTGGTGGTGGTGGTGGTGGTGGTGGTGGTGGTGGTGGTGGTGGTGGTGGTGGTGGTGGTGGTGGTGGTGGTGGTGGTGGTGGTGGTGGTGGTGGTGGTGGTGGTGGTGGTGGTGGTGGTGGTGGTGGTGGTGGTGGTGGTGGTGGTGGTGGTGGTGGTGGTGGTGGTGGTGGTGGTGGTGGTGGTGGTGGTGGTGGTGGTGGTGGTGGTGGTGGTGGTGGTGGTGGTG
>VMBQ01001501.1:14014-33035 GCA_007657795.1 Dreissena rostriformis
CACTATGCAATTTCCCAATGCACCGTGGTAAGTGGCATCATCATCATCATCATCATCATCACCACCACCACCACCACCACCACCACCACCACCATCATATAAATAATACTTCTAATATCGATCCTTGTTATTGTATATTTTTAATACATTAAGATCTGTTACATGTTTTCGTTATTTCGTTTGACTTACTTTTTACACAACAGGTGTTTCTGATGTATGGAAGCGTCTTGTAGCAAGGTGTAAACTAAAACAGTACAATCTTAAAATAAAGAACTTTTATCGTAATTGCGACTTTTTGTCTTGTAAGAAAGATTATTTCTCGTAATAACGACTTAGTTAACACCAGTTAAAACAGCAAAAAAATGAATGCATAACTAAATAAATAGATATAAATAAATATCCATGCTGTATAATCTTTAAAGATGTTTATTTGTTAATCATAAGGAACGCAATATACATTCGAATTCAATATCATCTATATATATGCAAATACGAGAAAACACGTACAACTTAAATTATTAAAATCAAAACGAGGTTATAAGTTCTAAGAAATAAAACGTCGTAATAAAGAGAACACAATCGTAAAAACGACATCAAAAAGTCAAAATTATGACTCAATTATTCGTAATTTCAAAATAAACGTCATTATTACGATATATTTCATGGTTATATTAAGTTTTAAAAGTCGTTATTACGAGATTATGTGCCGTAATTGCGAGTTCTTGTCTCTTTGTTTGGTTTTTACAATTACGCCAGGCCCAACGAGGCTTCCATAGTGATTTGAAATAAATTTAATCACGTGGTGTTATTGTCATATTTTGTACAAGCTAAGGCCGCGACTTCGATTTTCCGCCTACGGATACCACATTGCGGTTGATTATTCACGAAGCAGCTGGAATACATTTGAAGTTAAACAATACTTTTCGTTTTGAATTTAAACGTTTGTGTCTTCGTCTTTTACATTTTTACTTCTACTATCCTCTCTGACTTTTTAATCCTATTAATTCTCCTGTATTCTAAATAAATAAAGAAAACACACATTTCTACCAAGTTATCTTTTTAAATATGACCTGAATTACAGATTACATACAATTTTATGATTGCATTGTTAATAAATGTGCACAATTATTTACTTCCATCTAGTCAGGAAGACCAAGTGCTTTTACGATTTTATTATACCTTATGTTGGTAGTGTTTTTATAAATTCTACATAGATAAGTCTGGCATATAATTGCTGTAAGTGCTACTTTCTATGACATGATGCAAGTTTCTTACTTTTCTTTTAAATATTAAAATATAACCATTATATGTGTGAACAAATGTGTTGCTTGTAATGAGAAAGTGTGCATAAAGCTACTTTCCATTAGTTTTCCAATAAACTGCAGACCATGGACATCAACATGTACTTTCTGAGTCCTCCTGAGTGATGATGCTTGGGGAACGGTTAAGACAGCGTCGCTGGAAGCAGTTAGTAGAACAGCGATCTGATTGGTTGTGGCTGGGTCTATGTGTGAAACTACATAGTACACTACTGAAATTTACTTGTTTAGGAGTGACTGACAGGCACTGGTTGGCTATACGTGGGAAGCTTCAATGTACATCATCAGCAGCTTAGACATGAATTCACATTTACTTGTTAAGGTGTGATTTCTGACTACAGTTCAGGAAATGTATGATCACAGTTCAGGCAATGTAGAATCAACACGTCAACAGCTTGGGCAACAATTGAGTCTAAAGCGTGGCGTCAGCACGACATTAAAACTGACACTACTTGCATTCATAATTTTCAAACTGACACTACTTGCATTCATAATTTTCAAACTGACACTACTTGCATTTATCTGGGCCCCTAATAGAAGTTGCTCAATTATCAGTAGACCAGAGATAAGTTTATCACATCCTGTCAAATTGACACATTTTGGTTTATTGAATAACGTCTTAAAATAACGATCCACACCGGGTATGCGAATTCTTCATTTAATTTGTCAACTTGTGAATTATTTAATTAACGTTACACAAACATTATACAAACATAATAATGATTTTGCTCTACGCGTAAAAGCTTTTTAACTGAATTGAAAACGTCCACGTTTTCCATGCGGAAAACGCGATGCTTTACTTGTCAGCAATGTTTTTATATTTTGTATGTGCTGTCAATAAAGGTGATGCAACTTTGATTTTTCTTAGTTGATAATTTGAAGCCATTTTCATTAACATAAGAACTTATTTTAAAACATAATGAGCCTGAAAGATTACCTTCATATACTATTTAATATCTAGTAGTTATGAACTTGTATTGCAAGCAGTTTTGTAAGTAAACGAAAGTAAATCTACAAATTATATTAATTTTATTAATTGGTTAAACAAAATGTCTTCCTTATTCACACTTAACACATTTTAATAGCCAAGGAAATCAATTTTGATTATTATCTAGTCACGTATACAGACTTAATAATATGACCTGCGTCATGCGAAAGTTGGTCCTATGCCATATGCGGCCAGATTAGCTCCAGACAAGCTTAAGCATTCGCGCATTCTGGGCAGGAGCTACCCTGTGCGAGAACGAGACTACGAAATCTTGCGAGACTTTAGAGCGGACCCCATGGCTCCTGACAAGACTGCACGATTGCACAGGCTGGTCTGGAGCTACGTTGACCACACAGGACAAACAGCCCATTTTCGTATGGCGCGGCGCATATTTCAATATTTATAAGATCTATACAGACTTCATAAAAATCTAATCAATATGTGTTTACATTGTATCATTTCAACTACTTTCTACACTATTAAACGGAAAGCAATATAATAATATTTATTAAAATACAACAAGGACATTTGTAAATATATCCTAAATCATTTAAAGGGCTCTAGTAAATCTGTGTTTGTAAAATCGTGTCACTGTTTTCAGTAATTTCCCGAAATTCCTGAAACAATAAGGCCTTTCGTGAAGTCCTTAAGTGAAACAGTCATTTCACGAAAATCCCGAATCGTTAATGAATTTCGTGAAATACTTAGTTTCACGGATTTACTGAAGTATACATGTATATGATTTACTAAATGTGGTTTTTATATAATTTGTTTCGGACTACCAACATGAAGATGTAAATACGCAATATGATATTGGTAGCTGTTATTAACACAACTTGTAAAATAGCCATTGAAAACAACATGTTATACCGTAGGCGTTCAAACATTATGTTACATGTAAATTAAGGGACACATATGTTTGTAATCTCGTTTGCGTGGGTTAGGTTTCCGATCGAAAAACAAACCTACAATAAAATTCACTGTCAATTAAAAGTGTTGAATGTGGAAGTTTCAGTAATCTGAAATATGATTGGCTTTGGTGTAAATGACCACATAATAACCTGAATTGTTATTTGCTAAAATGTATTTTGGTGTGTTTGACTGCTTAGAGAGGCGTGTCTTTAAGATATATAACAAGGCGGTATTTGGTGTTTTTTTATTCATTGCTCTTCTGCGTTTGAATTACAATTCGAATAATCAGAGGAATTCGTGTACATCATGAGGCTTCTAATTGTAAGTCAGCTTTTTTCATTTATGACATTGTTGCTTTAATATAGTGTATGTTCATAAAACGCACATCGAGAACTGTTATTGCAGCTTTGTATAATATAAATATTTTTATTTAATGATAAGTGATGAAATAGCGAAAATAATGTAGTTTAGGAAATACATCTTAACACTTTTCTCACTACAAGGACTAACGACTACATTTTTAGAATTTCATTTGGTTGTGTTAATGTTATTAATAAAGTTATGGCTTGTCATCATTTCTCTTAGTATTACAATAAGTGAATAAAACTAGCAGAACATGTTAAATAATATCGTAACTGCTCGCATACGCTAATAAGATGTAAGCATATATTTGAAAACATTTTATTGAAAAAGCCTTTTTAATCCTCACGGTTTTGGGTCTTCCTCACTCTAATTGAGCCAATATTTGACACACATACGTCAAGGTATTATCCCGAAAGCATAATACTTGTCCTCTATGTACATACTAAAAAGTCGTAGACGAAATCGTTTGGACATGTAACATATTGGCCTAAAATGCTACATTCTGTTATAATGACTAAAGATCTTATAGTGGTTTACATTTTATTTCTACGTCTGTGTACTACCATTGTATGGAATAAAACGTGATAGCTTAACTACTATTGCTAGCTAGATGCATATAAAATCTATGTAATATACACTGAATCATTCTTCCGAATGGTGGCTAGTTAATATCTAGTAGTTATGAACTTGTATTGCAAAAAGTTATGTAAGTAAACGAAAGTAAATCTACAAATTATAAAAACTTTCTAAATTGGTTAAACAAAATGTCTTCCTTATTCTCACTTAATACAATTTAATTGCCAAGGAAATCAATTTGTAGTATTATCAAGTCACATATACAGACTAAACAATATGACCCGCGTCATGCAAAATTGGTCTTATGCCATATGCGGCCAGATTAGCTCCAGACAAGCATGCGCACCCGCGCAGCCTGGTCAGGAGCCACCCTGTCCACGAACGAGACCACGAAATCTTGCGTGCCTTTATAGCGGACCCCATGACTCATGACACGACTGCGCGATTGCACAGGCTGGTCTGGAGCTACGCTGGCCGCACATGACATACAGACCATTTTCGCATGGCGCGGCGCATATGTCAATATTTATTAGATCATATAAAGACTTCATAAATAAACTTATCAATATGTGTTAGGATGGTAATCTTTCAACTACTTACTACAATATTGAATAGAAAGCAATATAAAACTATTCATTAAAATACAACAAGGACATCTTTGCACATTTCCCGAATCCTATTAAAGGCCTCTAGTAAAACTGTGTAAAAATTGTGTCACCATTTTCAGTTATTTCGCAAAATTCCTGAAAAAATTAGGCCTTTCGTGAATTTCTTAAGTGAAACAGTCATTTTACGAAAATCCCGATTCGTTTATGAATTTCGTGAAATTCTTAGTTTCACGGATTTACTGTAGTATACATGTATATGATTTACTAACTGTGTTTTTTATATAATTTGTTTCGGACTACCAACATGAAGATGTAAATACGCAATATGATAATGATAGCGGTTTATAACAAAACGTGTAAAATAGCAATTGAAAACTACATGTTATAATATGATACATGTAAATTAAGGGACACATATGTTTGTTATCTGGTTTGCGTGGGTAAGGTTTCCGATCGAAAAACAAACCTACAATAAAATTCATTGTTAATTAAAAGTGTTGAATTTTGACGTTTCAGTAATATGAAATATGATTGGCTTTGGTGTTAATGACTACTTAATAACCTGAATTGTTTTTGGCCTAAATGTATTTTGGTGTGTGTGACTGCTAAGAGAGGCGTGTCTTAAAGATATACAACAGGGCGATAGTTGGTGTTTTATTCATTGCACTTCTGTGTTTCTGTTCTATGCTTTTTAAAGTGATGCTTCTAGAGATATTTGCCACTCACACAAAATCATATCAAACCATAACAGTGTCCCACATTTTGTCTGTTACACATTTCTTTGTTCGTTGTGTTTTGTCATTTTAATGTCGCGTTCCATTTTGTCTCTCGAATCAAACAGTATCCGAGTCAGTTTTACATTATTCATTTATATTGCGCACAAGATTGTATTATATTGTGCTAGATAATGGGAATATTTCAACAGCTTGACAACGTGTATCATCTAGAGCGGACGATATGTTTGTCTCCATTCCCTGCAACGCGAAGGTAAACATAAATTAAGGACGAAAAACAATAGTTGTTGATGCAATAATGATTGAACTATCCTTGATGAAAGATGGGAATTAGTAAGGCACACTTCTGAATATGCGTTTAACCGTTGAGTGTTCGTCCTCACAGATCATTAATTAAATAATTTCTATTTTGCAATAAAATTGAATCACAAAATTACGTTTTACTATTAAGGTCGTTGCTGTTATATGGATGCTATCAAATGTATGCGTGTGGTGATTTTTATCCCTGTAACACGATACAGTCTTTCAAGTTGTAACAGTAAATACGACAGGTGTGTCGAATCCAATTAGATGGGAGAATATATGTGATTCCCAGGTATATTGTCTGGTTGTTGAACAACTGCCTGTAGTAAGGACATGATAAGGAATATACCTGTTCGGAAAGCTGATAGCTAGTCTTGATAATTTTATTGCGTGGTTACTCTATATAGGGATTCGGACGATTCGGAGTGAGAAATGAAGAGGCAATTAATGTCGTTATCATTGAAAGAAGCGCTCTACTACTACTACTACTACTACTACTACTACTATTACTACTACTACTACTACTACTACTACTACTACTACTACTACTACTACTACTACTACTACTACTACTACTACTCAATAGATGAATAGCATGATGTGTATAGACATTGTAACTACGTTGCTACGAGAGCTATTTTTCATTATGCCACATGTTGCATCAGATATTCAAGTGGGAGATAAATGACTTTTGAAAAAAAGCGCGTTTAAATTATCTGTCAATAACTGTTTAGGTTAACATGACCAGTTTGGTCTGAGACACGAATGTCATCATGGCATTGTCTTGTTTGTTTTCAAATCAGCTAGCTCGTTCCCAAGAGTTATTCAGCCCATCGTGTTTGTTATATAAATATAACGTTTACGCTTTTTAGCTCGCCTGAGCACAACGTGCTCATGGTGAGCTATTGTGATCCCCTTTTTTCGTCGTGCGTCGACCGTCGTGCGTCGTCAACGTTGACCTTGTTAACACTCTAGAGGCCACATTTATTTTCAATCTTAAAGAAACTTGGTCGAAACATGTTTCCCAATAATATCTTGGGCATGTTTGAAAATGGTCCCTGTTGGTTGAATCAAATGGGTGCCAGGGGGCGGGGCAGATTTCCTTATATGGCAACAGTAAAACCTTGTTAAACTCTAGAAGTCACATTTTTCGTCCAATCTTCATGAAACTTGGTCAGAACATGTGACCCAGTAATATCTTTGAGGAGTTTGAAAATGGTATCGGTTGGTTGGAAAACGTGGTCGCCAGGGGGGCGAAGCACTTTTCCTAAAATGGCTATAGTAAAACCTTGTTAAACTCTAGAAGTCACATTTGTTGTCCAATCTTCATGACACTTTGTCAGAACATTTGTACAGATGATAGCTTGGATGAGTCCGAAAATGGTTTTGGTCTGCTGAACAAAATGGCCGCCAGTGGACGGGGCAGTTTTTCTTATATGGCTTTAGTAAAACCTTGTTAACGCTCTAGAAGTCACATTTTTGAATCAATGCTCATGAAACTTGGTCAAAATATTTGTAATAATGATATCTCTGCTGAGTTTGGAGATGGTTACATTCCTTTGAAAAACATGGCCGCCAGGAAGCGTGGCATTTTATCTTATATCGCTTTAGTAAAACCTTGTTTACACTGTAGATATCATATTTATTATCAGATCATTATGAAACTTGATCAGAACATTTGTTCTAACAATTGCTCGGCTGAATTTGAAAATTTGAAAAGTGTTTTGGTTCGTTGAAAAACATGGCCACTGGGGGACGGGCCAGGTTTCCTTATATGGCTATAGTGAAAACATGTTGACGCTGTATAAGCAACATGTATTGGCCAATCTTCATGAAACTTGGTCAGAACATTTGTCTCAATTAAATCTTGGCAAAGATTGAAACTGAGTCATATGAGCTCAAAAACTATGTCACTAGGTCAAACATAAAAAACATATTTAAAGTCACTTTTTTGGTCCAATCTTCATGAATTAGCTTGCATTGTTTTCAGAATAGTCTAGTTTCTTTGGCTTTCAAGCGAGCGCCTCAGGGTTCATGGTCCTCTTGTATAAATTGCACTCCTCTTTTTTCTTTCTCGTTCCCGTGACATACTCACTCGTGTGAACGATTTACTCAGTCGAGGGTACGAGATAGACAAAAGAGGAGAACATTCGATTGGCTGACTAACTCCTTCCCTCGAGATAGCTAACATTCTCTCTTCTTTTGTTTAATGCACCCCTCCTTGCACCACTTCTTTATTAAAACACGCCAAACCTACTTTGCTGAATTCTGATTAAATTGGACTCTTCTTTTTTCTAGCACGTTCTCACGACATACTAACTCGATGGAACGACTTACTAACTCGTGGGAACGATTAAGCTTTGTCGTGGGAACGACTAAGTAAGTCGAGGGAAAGAGATATAAAAGAGAGGAGTGCACAACTAAATAAAAGGGGAGTGCAATAAAAAAGGTGGTGCAGTAAATAAAGGAGGGTTGTATTTAAAACAAGAGGAGAGAATGTTAGCTATCTCGAGGGAACGACTTCGCAAACTCGTTCCCACGAGTTGTTCAGCCAATCAAATTGTTTGTTATATAAATTAAACTTTTACCCTTTTTAAATTGCACTTCTCGTTGTTCTATCTCGTTTCCACGACATACTAGCTCGTTGAAAGGACTTACTTAGTCGAGGGAACGAGATATGAAAAAAGGGGAGTACATTTGATTGGCTGACTTACTCGTTCCATCGAGCTAAAATTCTCTCTTCCCTTGTTTAATGCACCCCTCCTTCATTAAAACACGGCAAACCTACTTTGCTTTATTCTGATGAAGTTATTGAAACGAACTGACTGGCCGAAATCGTTTTGTGGTCAGCCTTGCAATCTGATTGTCAATTAATAGATCACCACTAAAAAAAGAGAATCGGTTCCAAGACGCCAACTACTCATATTCTAATGCGTTTTTTGTATGATTATGGCATTACAGCAACTGTATCCATTGACCTTACTGGCGTGTGTTGTGGTGGTACGTGGACATATGCCCTGGCAGGGACCACAGCCGGACCCTTGTCTTAACCCTGGGCTGGGAACATGGAGACACCTGTGTGGTGAGTGATTCTTACTTACGACTTCATAGTTAAAGGAGTAATCTAGATATTGGTCGAATAAGGTTTCTGATGTGTCCTTATTTATGTATTAATTTATAAATGGCATTCATGAGGCATAACTTTAGCTTGAAACTGAGCATTTTGATTAAGATAATGTAAATTCATTTTTGATAATCACCAAATGCATAAAAGAAAAACAGCGATATTCCATCAAAAATCGTGTGGTCGTTTACGCTTGAGGTAAATCATCGTTTATACGCTTACAGTGTACATTTATACAGACAACAAATGATAGCCAGATCGTTTGTACAGATCAATTCACATGCGCATTATTATTTTTGGATTTCAATTACCAAGATTGTGTTTTCATGTTGCTAATATATAATTTTATTCACAAATAGATAATCAGAACGATCACAATATACTAATTAAAATCATAATGTTATTATGATGTTAAAGCATCAACGTCAACAAAAAATTTACATAAATAATAATTTGTTGGAATACCCATAACCTTACAATATGTTATAAGATTTTTCAGACTAAATTGACTTAAAAGTACAAAATAAATGACATGTGATACGTAACAAAAGAAATCGCCACTGAACAAAGTTTACGGATTTTATTTCACCATCTTTTTACCGACTACTTTTTAGTGTATCCCGTCTCTGCGTAAGTTTCCCAAAATAGTATACACTCAAGATAACAGTATGTTCTTTGTGAATTTTAATGTGCTTTCCATTATTTTATGCAAAAAACCCAAATATCACCGCAAAAAAGGATTCCAGTCAATCGTGATGAGTTATTAAGAGGGTACTGTTACCTTCTAGATTCTTAGCATTCTCAAACATCCGGATTCGTTGCGTACACTTTTAATTAAGTTGATTGTGTCATCTTGCCAACGATATTTGTGTGGTATGATATTCAATCATAAACTTTACCAATTTGTTTCCACATAAATTTATAATATGTTATCATCGAATCATTGTAAATATTCCATTAGATTTACCAGATCAGATGCGTCATGGATAAATGATTTTCGCATTTCCGGTTGGAAATTTGTGTGCGCAGATTTTGAACAATTCGAATTGTGCCATTTGTCATTTGGATCAGTCGCTTTTAATAAAAATAAACGCTCGGAATTTGAATAAGGGACTGCACACAACACTAATAAGCTGCTCGTATTTTAAGTACATGTAAGTTGGGTTTTTTCCCCTTAGATGTAACATGGTGACTTAGTTTTTGACTTCCATTGATCCCGATTCTAACATGGACTAGATATTGCCATGATATACACTTTGGTTAAATTTCGTCAATATTGAGTCGTAAATATGGCTTAGAGAGGTAATACGATTTTTTAAGATTTGACTTGGTGTTTAAGTTTTGTTTTACCTCATTTGAATTTCGTTCAAACTTGGTCTTGATAGTGTTAATATTAAGGTTCTAACACATGTTCAGCAGATTGAGTCATACTTTCCACAGTGAAATATAGTAAAATAATATCGCAAAATATTGTCTCCTACTCAAACATGCATACCCTGGATGGTTCTATGATATATGTGTTCCACACATTTTCAAAAGCTTTCTGAGTTTCTGTTAAGTCGCAGTCGGCTGTTTGCGTTTCAACTATATTGAGAATTATACACTCAGGTTGACTAAAAGTTTCGAATATGTATATTGTAGTAAAAGAGCCTTTATCATCAGATTGCATTGCTAGCTATTTGTATTTGATTGTTCATTTAGGGTGTGCAAGTAATCCGTGCCAGAATGGAGCCACGTGCAACAACCTTATCCCCAACAAGTACACGTGCATGTGTGCGGCCGGGTGGAAGGGACCCAACTGTGACCAAGGTTCTTTTTGTTTAGCATAACTCAGTCAAAATAGAAAATCAAACGCCTATAAGCGTGCATTTTATATTGTTTGCTTAACATACACGAAACAAACAGTAATACAAATTGCACATGGTACAAAAACAAATCTATTAGACTAAAAAACACCGTCATAATTACAAAATATAAGACTCTGCTTTTCAATGTATGTTCGAAGATTGAAACTTTCACATAGAAATAAAATACTCATGTTTGATAAACTTCTTTATATATCCTGAAGTCCATTTTCTCGGAATAGTTTAGATCAATATTTGCCCACCCGGTATTTAACTAATGCAACGCTGACTTTAATTTGACACATATAAATCATTAGTTTTAAGTGTATGTATATATTTTCAAATGCACACATGCATTATTTCTGTAATTAGATAGCAAACATACTTATACATTAGGCAAAATATAAGATGCACCACCGACACAAAGCAATGAAATATATGAATGAACGAAGTTTACCTATTTTTTTAGTTTTAAGTGTTTGCGTATATTTTGAAATGCACACCTGCATTGTTTTTGAAATGCACACCTGCATTGTTTTTGAAATTAGATAGCAAACATACTTTTATATAACGGAACATATTAGATGTCCCACCGACAAAAAGCTTTGTTACATTTTCATTAACAAAGTTCACTTCTTTGATTTAAACACTTAATTATTGGATATTGTCCCCAGCATTTTGTATGAAACACGTATAACTTAAATACTTATAGTTTTCATTTCAAGGTAAATCAAAACACAACTGTTTCATATCGTGTTTTGAAAATATAAAAGTAGCATTATATGGGTTGTAACTGCTGTTATGTAAATTTGTTTCATTTTGTGTCCATTAACGTTGGACTGTGACTACATTTTTTTCGGTAGACATCGACGAATGTGCCAGCAACCCATGCCTGAATGAAGGTACGTGCAACAATCGTCTGAACGCGTACGAGTGTTCGTGTGCGGCCGGGTGGCGGGGAACCAACTGTGACACAGGTTTGTTTTGTACAGCATTACTCAGTCAAAATAGAAATTTAAACACCGATTAGCGTGTGTTGCAATATGTTTTCTTAACAAGACATGGGACACACATCAATAAAACTCCAACCTGAATATAAATAAATCTATTTGATTATCAAACCAAAAACCATTCATTAAAACACAATTTAAGAGTATGCTGTTCGGTGTATATTCGTAGCTTAAAACGTTAAACATAATGTGTCAAAAAAAGAAATACTTATGTTTCATAATTAATTTCTTATCTCCTAAAGACAACATTCTCAGAATAGTTTAGACCAATGTTTGCCAAACCGGCAGTTAACTAAAAGTACGCTTTTTGCAAGATAACAAATACAAAGCATTAGTTATAATTGTATGTGTATATTTTGAAATGCACACCTGCATTGTTTTTGAAATTAGATAGCAAACATACTTTTATGTAAGTGAAAATATTAGATGTCCCACCGACAAAAAGCTTTGTTACATTTTCATTAACAAAGTTCACCTCTTTGATTTAAACATTTAAACACTTAATTATTAGCATGTGTTGCAATATTGTTTCTGAAACAGAAATGCAACACACATCAATACAACTACAACATGAACATTACCACATCTATTAGATTGATTTTGAAACAACAACACTGTGATTACAACAAAATGTAAGATTATGCTTATCTATCATAAACTACGTTTACTCTCCTGAAGTACACCTTCCCAGAATAGTTTAGTTCCTTCGGCAGTCAGGTGAGGGCAAAGGGTTAAAATTTGTTGAGGAAATTTACTAGAAAAGAAGTCGCTCAATATTGAACAAAAGCGAAAAAAGTAAAAACACTTTTATACAAATTGGGTGAAATCTGTGACCATGCCGCTCTAATTATATCTATCAACAATAGTTATTGCTACATACGATATGTTTATTATAATGTAGGATTGTCAACACTTCACCTTGCTCAACTAAATACTAAAAGATCAAATATGTAAATTACAAATTATCCATTAAACCGTCTCGTCTGACGTCATCCCATTCGGTGACGAATTATGAACAGTGTTTCACATAATGTTAAAAGTATCATGCAATCATTCTCTTTTTTTTTCTCGAACGAATTACTATAAAAAAGTTATATAATTTTTGTAATAATTGTAATTGTCACCATTTTGTGTAATAATGGTTAATAGAGACGGACACATGAACAACACAAAACAGGAAAATGGTTGCACTGTTTGTTTACGGTCATAAGCATTCCCCATCGATTGCTATAATTATTTCGTTACACCACAATACATTCAGTTATAAACCAGACATGCATAATTATGTAATATGACATCACAGTGGTGTTAAGAGTTGTACTAGCTTACTGCACATATTCAAATCGAGTAACTGTCAATAAGTACTATCATGTTGTTGCCATTGCAATCAAATACTTATAAAAGTAGTATCTGCATGACATTCTCTTCTTTCTAAACCTTGATCCGAATATGAGTAAAGACATCAGTTAGTTTACAAGCGCTTGGAACAAAACTACACATTATACCGCAGAGCCAACCATAACGACCAAGCAGACACTACTACAAACTATTATTAGCCATTATTAAAATCATAATTATACGAGTCCCTATAGGAGTATAACTTACGATCTAGTCTTAAATCAACCGTTGCCATCCTTTATACCAATTTGTTTGATTCTGCGCTAAGTATAAATCTGATATGAGAAAAGCCTTATATAAACGATAGAAGGAATGTTACAACAGTGGAGCCACGTCATGCGTAAAAGGATTTAATGCCATAGGCGGCTAGTTTAGCTCTAATTCAGACTGCGCGGTGTTTTAATTCGATACATTTTTTACTATTAGTTACGCAAGGTTTCGAGGTTTCATGAGCGGAAAGAGTACCTCTAGACCAGAGTGCGCAAATTCAGGTCTGGAATTATGTTTGTCGCATATGGCATAAGACTTATTTTCGCATGGCGCGGCCCAGTTGTTTACGCCATGAAGACTCGGGAGTATTATCCATCCTATATTTGCTTAAATTGAATAATTCTATGTCCCTAGTGCAGGAGCGGTAAAATGCAATGTCCTTATGATCGAAACTTGCATTTGGTTTTTTCGGGCACATTTCAGATTTTAAAATAATTATCCGATTAAAGCCCAAAGAGGTTTTATTGAAGGGCTTTCTCAAAAAAAGACCTTACGCCAAATATATATTTTTTAAATTATCAAGTTTTCATTTAATAATGCTTAATTGACTGCATTTGCTTAGTCATGTAACCCAGTGGTTTTAATGAAGCATGTTTTCGCCTCATTACTATGTGTCTCACATAGCGGCGTTGCTTTTACTTACTGGTTATTATTAAATAAAAAATGTGCAGCAAATTGCTGAATACGGTAGTATACATATTTTGCCAAAACATAAGCAGAAAAGAAGTTTATTTTACAGAAGGCTACACCGCAATCGGTTGTGACTATCCTGGGCTAACGAGCTTCGGATGCCCATCTTCGTTGGTGATCAAATTCCAAGTGGCGAACTACGGGCGTACGCAGGGTGACTCCATTTGCCCGGGCACAATCCTGGACCAGAATTGTGGTGTTATAGATGTCAAATCCATAATCTCGTATTATTGCGAGGGCAGAACTAGCTGCGTAGGTACCGTGTACCCTGCACAGTTTGGACCAACCCTATGTCCTGGTACTGTCAAGTACCTTGAGGTGATTTATATCTGTGAATAGAGCGACCAGATCACAGGGGCCAATATTCAATTTATTGTGTGACACCGTAGCTCAATAAAGCTCGTGCATCGAAAAAATCATTGTGTTATATTGTCTATCAACCAGCCGTCGTAGTATCACAGCAGCCGTCGCAATAAGGGTAGGCAGGTCGGTGCAACGACGTTGTTGCATGAACGTTTGAATTATTACCCATTACATTAAGAATGTGCAATAACATACAGAAATCCCTAAAATTTCGATTACAAATTCGTGTTTGTTTGTTTTTTTGTTAATTTTAATTGAATTAAGCGAATACAATGGAATTTAGCAAACCATATCACATACAAGAAGTTGTGTGTATATGAACGAATTAATAATAATAGAAAACTCAACCTTGCTGGGTTACAAATGCATACGTTTAGGGTCGGCCCAAAAAATAAAGTAGATCAGATTTGTGGTTTGTGGAAAAACAGTTTACGCCTCAGTAAAATAAATATGATTAAACAGATAGAAGTAATGCCAATATTGAGGCATATCATTCAACTCAATTTCCAGAGAATGATTTGAATGGACAAAGTGTGTACCGTAATTATTTTGCTCTTTGGATTATTTTGCGTATTAATTGCATGCTAATATTTTAGGCTGGTTACACGTTATTCGATTGGTTGAAACTTTATCTTATCAGACAAAACCTCTTGACTAAAAAGATCACAAGTTGTTTTGAATTTTATTTTTCTACGACAGCGTAAATTCAATGAAACAAATAAACAATGAAGCAAAATGAAAATTGGATAAACAGTCTCTGTTTAACCGCCGTGCAAACCTGTATACTCTGTCCAAGTAATTGGGTATTATCTGACCTATATATGTATGGTAATAACGTTAATTTAAACATTTTCTGTCATTAAGAAGGAGATAGTATCACTAAAAGTTTTAACCGAGATTCTTCCAGACTTACAGCTTTTTAACAGCGACCTCCAATTATCTTGCCGCTGACCTTCAATTATCTTGCCGATGACCTTCAATTACTGGAGGGATCTCATAAGCGACGTCGCATGTTAATAAGCTGACACTTATTCAATACCTGTATCACCAAGGCAATAGTTGCAATACGATTGTCATCATCGCTGTCATTCACGCTGGAACTACGGTGAACATTGAACGCAGTTCTACGTTTCGAAATCGACTTTCCTTAATGCAGACTATTATGAAAATGATGAAATGACTTGTTAATTTTGAGAATTCAAAAAATGTCTTCAGAAGTACACAAATGATAAAAAACATTAACAGTAATGTTGCAAGGCAAAATTGTAGTTCTGTATAAAAGAGAACCACAAGGCAATCAAGTGGAGGTTTTAAAAGTCATAAAGACTGCATACTCTGTGGTTGTAAGGTTGAATTGGTCAAAGGGCATTTAAGATGGGTAGTACTTACCAATTTGTGGAGACTATTTTACAGGTCAGTGACTCCCGTTCAGATGAGTGAGTACTTACTGTAAAGGACGGATTGAATACTATTTACGAGATATAAATGCAACCGCTGGGCTTGGTCATCAATCATGTACTGTAAATGTTCGGTCTTTCAAATCTGTGTCAATAGAGTTTTTAAATGCCCCCGATATCAAAAGAAAAAGTATGGTAGTCCTCAGGATGAAAATAAGTATGGAGCAATTCAGAACACGTGCTCTTACCTAAAAAGTGCACTGTTGAGTTACTATGAATGTTGCTAAATTGTGTTTACCTCTAAGACGTAAAATAGTATTTTGATGAGAACTGTCCAGCAAACACATGCGCACATGCAAGCGCACACGCACATGCACGCGCACACACACATGCACGCACATACACGCACACACAATCACGCACATACACGCACACTCACACACACTCACACTATCACTCACGCACACACACACACTCACACTATAACTCACACTCACACTATCACTCACGCTCACTCACACACACACACACGCACACACACACACACACACACACACACACACACACACACACACACACACACACACACACACACACACACACACACACACACACACACACACACACACACACACACACACACACACACACACACACACACACACACACACACACACACACACACACACACACACACACACACACACACACACACACACACACACACACACACACACACACACACACACACACACACACACACACACACACACACACACACACACACACACACACACACACACACACACACACACACACACACACACACACACACACACACACACACACACACACACACACACACACACACACACACACACACACACACACACACACACACACACACACACACACACACACACACACACACACACACACACACACACACACACACACACACACACANCACACACACACATACACACACACACACGCACACACACACACGCACACACACACACACACACACATACACACACACGCACGCACGCACGCGCACACACGTGCACACACGCACACGCACACACACACACACACACACTCACACACACACTCACACACACACCCGCACACATGTAAAAACACGCAAGTGATATTGACAAAAAGACAATACACGTTAAAATCCGCATCATATTTCAGAAAACATGTATTCCCAAATCCAATTAAACATGTAGAACAAAATAAACATAAGACAACTTTTTAATAAAATTTCACTACACAAACATACAAGACAACAATACGCTACATATTTTGAAGTACCTAACAACAATAAGTAGCAAAATTCTATTCATTAAATTAGTGCAATGTGAGCATATTAATATCTCGTACAAAAGGGGTTAAGTGAAGAAGCATAAGCGTGATGAGGTAATACGCTTGCTAAATCCAAAGGCATTATCTGCTGGTTTATTACAAGACATTCACTATAATACTCATAATGATAATGATAACTGGGAAGCTTCTTGGACAGGGCATTTTGTTTAAGCGGCGAAAGCTCCAGTAGCAAGGGCGTCGGAATTCTTATAAATAAATGATGTAATTGTAACATAATTGAATATAAAGAAATCATAGAATACAACTTATAAACCTACATATATCAGATAGCAACGTTATTTTGATTCATCTATATGAACCAAATAATGATGACGTTCATTTCTATAACACATTGGAGAATATTATAAAAGACTAAGAAGACGAAACAATGATAATTGGAGGAGACTTTAATGCCGTTTTAGACTATAGCTGTGACAAATTAAATGGAACGGATAATTCTAACAATAAAACATCAAATAAAAAAAATAACCTCATGGAAAATATGATCTGAGCGATTTATTCGGAACAAAAAAATCCAACTGCAAAGGTTTATACATGGCTTTCTAACACTCACTCACCAATATTTTGTAGATTAGATTATTTTCTAATCTCTAAATACATTTGTTCGGGATTTGGGATCGTCAATTTATTATAATACAACACTCAAGAGATGCGCCGATTTCAACTCTTTTATTTATGGCACTACATGGCGATTCTCTACAAAAAGAGATATGAAAATAATAAAAACCATGTTCAAATCGTTATCAAATTACAATTACTAATACATAAACATAGATAATATGTTCAAAAATGTTTACTCTTTCAAATCATGTAGATCTTATATCCTATAGTACATACAAAACTAAACTATCGTATGTAATTAATTATTACTTAAAAAACAAAAATGAAATATGCGTGTATAATAAAAGATATATCAAAACTCTTACCGAACTTTGGTTTCTCATAAGGTATTTAGCTTCAAATCCTGAATAAGTATGTGTTTGTCTTATCAATCAGCCGTTGCCGTCAACTTTTGTTTTTTGACGGAAGTTTATTATGTGTGACGTCGACGTAAAAAAGGCTGCAACGTTAACTACTTTTTAATAAGAGCGCGCTAAATATCAAGTTAACATTTTAACAATTTAAAAACTAAGAATTGCAATATATTTAATTCCTACAGTGCCCTCCATGAAATCTCTTAATTTCATCTCATAAAAAAGTAGTCAAAATTCAAAAACAAAAAATGCATACAAAATACACATATCAAAAGGTCTTGTAAAATAAAAGGATCTATAGAAAAACTATCATTAATGTAAAAAAAAAAAAATCAAATACCATAAAGCCAAATCAAGAAAAGTATTGTGTATATAAACATCTTAATCAGTGCCCTCTAATAAACATAACTTTGTTATAGGTCTTAACATGGGATAATTAATGTAATGACAATTTTATATGTTTGCTTCTATATTGTTCGATAAGCAAAGCTGGTTTTATTAGTAAGTCTAGTATACAGTACAGTCGCTTTAATAATATTTAATTTCGTTGATAATTCGATTATTTAGTACAGTCCCTTTAATAATGCTTAATTTTGTTACTGGTGACGTCATCGTGTCTTCCCTCCTAAATACGTCATCGATACGAACAACCGACACTGTTTTAGCTACATGATAGGTACATGTACTCCAGTTTATATCGGTCAACTTTATTCATAATTATTTTTTCTCTGATGGTAGTTTCTTGATCAATTTATT
>VMBQ01001501.1:33373-45674 GCA_007657795.1 Dreissena rostriformis
TTTTTTTTTAAGATTCATTGACAGTACAAAACACAACATATACTAGTCGTTTTACAAAACGGTGCAAGCAACTATTCAAGAAATAAAGAAAAATTAAGAATTCACCCACAAAATCGTCCTATAAATTCCCAAGCACATACATGATAAAATATTCATTTTCAGATGATTGTTTTGATGGTTCATTAAAAGACATTTCATTTGTACATGTTACAAAAATGAGACCCTTTGTTATGAACGATGTTTAGGTTTTTCAAATTTTAACAAGCAATTTCATAAAACATTGAATTAATCAATGAAAATTATCATATGTTATTTACAACAGCAACATCAATGATACGCGTAACTTCTGTTTTGTTAATTTATGTTTTCGAAGAATATTCAATAAACCATTAATAATTGGTTTAATTGTATACTAACTTTATTGTTAAAACACGGCTTCACTTGAAACTCAATGGCTGATGCAACCACTTCAAAATCCGACCTCATGTAGTAGAGTAGCAGTTTGGATTTGGGAGCCATAACTGGTGACACTGGGATCCTTATAGTGAAGTGCCCAATAGCGTGAACAGTGTAAGCTGAAAGTAGTGGATGACAGTTTAATTTAAAGGTGTTGTATTTTATTACATATGATCTCAATATTTTAACAATAACTTAAACAAACCACTGATATATCGAATCAAATCAGTTGTATTGTTTGGTGATGTAGCACTTTTGTTACTTGTTCATTAAATATCAACCAATATCAATCAATATCATTTTCAAAGCTCAAGATCCAATAACAGAAACCTGTCAAAAACAACAAAGACAACCAAACACAAGGTTTTCCATGAAGATTAATGAATGTCTGGTTAACAAACATGAACTATACCTACTCGAGTAAACAATGAAGTAAACTAAACATAGACTGTCCATTTGGGAGTTTAATTTTCATCTTTTCATCTGCATGTACACAAGTACAGTTTGGAACTCTTCGCTGTATTTATTGCATCAGAAATTTCATCTTTAGAAAAATATTGATAAGCGAGCCAACCAAAACTCACTTCTGTCACTGTCAGTTTGCCCTTCACTTTCCAGGAGCTGGGAAGTTTCTGGTTCAATCGTCTCCACCCTAACATGGATTTTCTCACTATTTCCAAGATGGACATACGTTTCTGCAACTATGTCTTCTTTCTCTACCGGCTCCGCATGCTCCTTAGCAGCTGTGTCATCCATTGTGTCCACCATTGCAAAAGGTATTGGTTCCCATGGTGATGGAGGTAATGGCTGGTCAAGCTCCTCAGCTAAAAATACAATCCAAAAATTCTAGATTAAATCTTGAATGGTGAAAAGTACATATTGCTTACTTGTTAATGCACAAGCTTAATATAAAATCAACTTGTCTGCAAGCAACAGCTACTACTGGTCCAAATGAAAAAACTTGTCATGATACTCTGTTTCATTCACATAAACATTATAACCATATAAATATACAAATAATAATTAACTTGAATCATTTGTGCCTAAAGACATATCCGTGGACATATTGACAAAAGACATTTAATAGTAAAATGACATACATCCGAATAGTTTGTCATTTAATTTTCCACCTCTTGATTAAACATTATTAATCCAGATTGTTAACCCCCCAAAAAGGCTTCAAAGCAAATAATCCTTACGCATCTCCTTCTTCTTTTTGTCCAATACTTCTTCAGGACGTACCCCCATGAGACCAAGCGAGGCCTCAGAGCCTTCAAATGTTGTTTTCACCTCTTGAGTGTGTACTAAATTGTCTCCTGCAATCACCTGGTAACATACCGATCAGCGATTTGCCAAGAAAAACACACCCTAAATATACTGTAAAATAAATGTGTTCTATATATATTAGATCAAGCATCATTATTTGCACATTGAAAAATAATACTTTGTATAAAACAAGTCATGTTCTAGTGACACGATTGCATAATATTGGTGACTACTTTAAATATGATTGACATTTGTTACAGCATGTTTCGGTCAATATGTGACCAATGGAAGATGAAACCAAAGAACGCAGATGTGCAATAACGAGCACATATAGGATATTAGTGTTGAATACATATAAGTTTATCTGATAGGCTTGTAAAACCTAAACCACAATTCTTGGCGAGTTGTTAAGTTTTGTGCCCAGCAAGTAAAGTTATATGTAATCCACACTTACAATGTATTTTATTCATCGCATCCTCTTTGCATTGTTCTGTCTTCGGTACGAACACAGGGGCTGGACTGGTGAAGGGATATTAAAATATGGTGTGTTTTGACCTAAAACGTAAAAACATGTTAGTCCTGTATAATTGTAGTTACTCGTGTGTCAACTCAAACATTTCTTTTTTTCTGACAGCAATAAATCAATGTCCAAATGCGTTGAAATAAAAAAATTCAGCTCAAAAGCGTTAAAATGAATGCGTATCTAAGGCATTGCTTTATAAATAAAGGATAACAGCGTTCCCCTCCCCCCTTTGTGATTGAGAATGTAAAAAAACAACAGACAATGGTTTAAACAACATTAACAAATCGGATGATGGAATGAACACACAAAAATAACACATAATAGTGCGTATTCAACCATGCTGAATAAACCAAAATTTATAAGATGGGATGTTATTTTTTTAATGCGGAAAGTGGATGTGATGTACAAATTAAACCAATATAACTCGCTAAGTTTTCTTTTTTTAACCCAAGATTATAAGTCAGAGGATTTCAAGTAAATGAATTGGTGAATGCCTCTATGTACCTTATACCTGTTAAAGTATGGGTAGTTAACTTATTCAGTGATGTATCAGAATATATTGGTTTGTGTATGCCGAAAATATGTTTTTACAAACAAAATGTCAAATGTGAAACTTGGAACTGGGATTTGTAATAAACGTATTCAAAAAGCACCAACTGCGAGCTGGAAACTGTACAAAAGTATACTTATTTAAAGTGAGACTGGACGATTTTTATATGTGTTAAATTGTAATATATTGATAAAAATATGTTAAAATAACACAAAATAGACAAGACAAATTATACATTGAAGACGAATTTCATAAAATGCCGCAAAGACAAATTAGCGCCCCGAGCCGATTAGCACGAAGATATTACGTACATATTTTCATACAATAACCGAAGCATTCGTCTTTTTATTAGGATCGGAGTTAGTGTTCGTGCGTCGTATAATTGATATCGTTACAGGAAATTAAAATGATCCGTAAAACAAACTTGTGTCTTTGTGTCGTATGAACGATTCTGCAATAAAACTAAATTTATATTCACATCGTACATGCATGATAAACATGCTGGCGAATNGTCCAGCGGCTTAGGATCAGGTTACCAACCGTGTACCGGTGCTGAAACGGATCCGTAGTAGAGCCGCTGTTTTAAGCCCATAACTCGGTACCGAAGACTGTTTTCCAGAGTCGACCCATTACTTGATACCGAAGACTTTGTTTCAGAGTCGACCCATTACTTGGTACCGAAGACTGTGTTCGAGAGTCGACCCATTACTTGGTACCGAAGACTTTGTTCCAGAGTCGACCCATTACTTGGTAACGAAGACTTTGTTCCAGAGTTTGTAAGAGTATAATAACTTCTAGAAAATGCAATATGCACAGAAGCTATTCGATGGTTTTCATTCTCCGCATAATTTTAAGTTATGATAAAAGTCATAGCGTAGGTGATACATGTTTATTTTGCTAATCCATTATTTTTTTTTACTATTCCAGAACATAGCTTTAATGCTATTAACTGTCTTAATAATATAGTATTTTTTCTCTCGTTATGTATTCGTACAAACGGTGCTTTACTTCATGCCCAGATGTATCGAACTTACAAATTCTAATATCCAATTAATAAAGTGCAAAAATATATTCGAAACCCATTTGGAGACAGATACACAGACACACATTTACCGCCGTATCCTGACTTAGTATAGACGGCTGAATATTGTTCATTATACAGTATACAGATCAAAGCTCGGTGCTATCGCAACATATAGTCTTTAAATTTAAGGTTACTATGAACGCCGAACTCGTAACAATAATAGTATATTTTAAAACACATACAGCTAATCTGAAGCAGATGCAGATTTTTTTCTAAATTATATAATATATTCGTGAGGTTAATGACGAAATTAATTTTATTAATCAATATGATAACGGCCTAGACGGAAATATCCAAAGGACACGTACAATACGTTTGTTACAATGTTTGGTAAATAGGCGTGGTAATATGTAACGAAGTTATACATACAAAAACAGCTCTTTCAAATAGTATTACATAGTGAAGAGCATAAGAGGAGTGTGTAATATGTCATTGAAAAATTCATTCCATTGCGTGGAAAAGCGTCACGTGTATTTCTTCAGTGATTCACGTGGAGGTACAGAACACACGTATGATAGAACAAATATAATCCATCTATAGTTCTTTACCATCCCAATATTTGTTACGCCTATTCCTCTGGCGCGCGCTGCATAACAGAACAAATATGTTATTCACTTAAGAATATTACAGCTCATTGTAATAACACAATCATATTATTATATATTCATACAAGCGTCAATAATGAATAATACAGATATTGATAATGAGAGATCAGGTAAATAACATCATATTTATATAATATACTACACAGTATATCAACTATGGAACGCATTACCTGCCGATATGGGTTAAATGTATCAGCGTGCGTGCAGGCATATGCGTATGTGTGTGTGTCTGTGTGTGTGTACAATTTGACAAGGCGTATATTTATACCTGAACATTGCTTCAAACTAATCCCTTTAATGACGGCAACCTATTGCAAGATAGATTGCCGTATGGAATTTGTACAATCAAGTTGCATCTTGTTTTTAACAAACCGTTGGTTCGTTGAACCGATCATATCATGTTGGGATTTTGAAACCCAATTTGGACACATTAATATTAAACATCCCCTTTACACGCCTATCAATTGACACGAAGTGAGATGGTAGGGTACGTTTGCCATTCGTTTAATCATCATTGTCATCATCAAAGCTTATTTTTTTAGAAACGATAATCACGCTGGATGCGATCTTATTCAATACATTTCCAGGAACAAATGGAACAGGTGAAGAAAACGTGATACAACGGAAATAACAATATCTGGAGTTACGTATTATTCAATACTGGAAATACTTGATGAACGCATAATCAAGTTATTCTTCAAATACGAAACATGCAAAAATTGCAACCGTATGGGATTTGTAAACTCAGGTTGCATCTTGTTTAACCATCCGTATCATTGCTGAACCGATGCATATAATATACCTTTTATATGTGTGTTCTGTTCTTTTATAATACATTTATTATACAATTACGTACAATTTTAATTTTTTAAATTGGTAATTGTATAGATGAGTAGGCGGTACACTTTGCAATAGATAGATTAATAAGCTGTACACTTTGGAATCTTAGACAATTGCCATGAGTGTGAATTTATAAATCTTACAAATTGGTAATTAGATAGATAAGTAGGCTGTACACTTTGGAATATGAGACATTTGATTTCAGAGTTTTATAATTTCGTCATGCAATCTGAATGATTTACCACATATTGTATCGTAAAATAGCATTAATGATAGGTTCAATAATCATCATACATTAGAGGCACAACTCCGATCCTAATAAAAAGACAAATGCTTCGGTTATTGTAAGAAAATATGTACGAAATGTCTTCGTCGCAATCGGCTCGGGGCGCTTATTTGTTTTTGCTGCATTTTATGAACTTCGTCTTCAATGTATATTTTTTCTTGCCTATTTTGTATTATTGTAGCATATTTTTATCAATAAAGTACAATTTAACACATATAAAAATCGTGCAGTCTCACTTAAATAGTTATTAAAGTCAGTTGTTACACACAACTGTTAACAACGGCTGTCAATAAGCGGATCAGCTGCCAACACAATCACAAGCAAATGACGTGGATACTGTCAACGTCACCCGGTTAAGCGTTCTGCGAACACGAACATTTCCTTTGCTTCATGACGTAACGACTGTGCAAGTGACACGTGACGAGAGCATCAGCGTATTAGTTCTGGAGTGGTCACTAAGAGGTTACTATGGACCATTCTTTCTATACGTAACTTCAATTTGAGTGTTAACAAGTTGACAACATCACCACGCTGACACAATTAAACGTGTTCTAAAATAAGTATACGAAATCATAAGCAGAACACCAACGTGGCAAAACAACATGTCAGTAATTACCATGCACTGCCGGCCAGACATGATTCAAACTGGGAAATGGTAACCTACCCCGAGATCTGCGGCAGATAAAATTAATTATTAGCAATCAGAACGCGTATGCTAGGCCTGGAAATCTGTTTATGATGTAGAAAAACTGCGCTGCATGACTGCTTTTTATGTTTAATATAAAAAAATAAACGCATGGGGTAAAAAAGCGTGCACTTAATATTATTAAATTCCCAGAAAGTAAATAATGATGATTCATTTGTTAGTAAAGGAACATGGTTTGAACGTGAAAGACTGTGATGATTTATTAAAAGAATAAAAATACGTAAACAGTGCTTTAACATATCTTAATTTATTTATAAGGTTAACACAGATTAAAATGGAATGGACGTACTACTTGGAACAAATAATTGTCACCTGCGGAAGGTAAGGTATAATTATTCATATGTTCAAAGTTCTTAAATGCAGATTAATATATTCGCTGACATGTTTCGGTAAACTGAACGTGATCAACTTCCCATTTTAATAAAATTAAACCATGAGCTGAGTGATAACTTAAAAATTGATTTCATGTTTTAACAACTCTCATGCTGCAAAATACATATTCATTTCTTATGCAGATATCGTAGTAACGACTNTACTTGGAACAAATAATTGTCACCTGCGGAAGGTAAGTTATAATTATTCATATGTTCAAAGTTCTTAAATGCAGATTAATATATTCGCTGACATGTTTAGGTTAACTGAACGTGATCAACTTCCCATTTTAATAAAAGGTGTTTAGAGTTAAACGAGTTTGAATGATTAAACCATGAGCTGAGTGATAACTTTAAAACGTGATTTCATGTTATAACAACTCTCATGCTTCAAAATACATATTCATTTCTTATGCAGATATCGTAGTANTGATTTCATGTTTTAACAACTCTCATGCTTCAAAATACATATTCATTTCTTATGCAGATATCGTAGTAACGACTAGTAAATAAACACGTATTTTAATTATGATTACTGCTGCATTTTCGAATGCATATATGTTTAAAATCTAATTTGCAATTAAAGGTATAACATTGTGCCCATAAAACAATCGTATCAAAGGACCCAAAGAACATCGGTAAAGGGTTTTGTTTTTGTTAACAACAATGTATGCATAATATGTGTAAACAAANTAAAGGGTTTTGTTTTTGTTAACAACAATGTATGCATTATATGTGTAAACAAAATGCATTTGTTCCGATTTAATTAAATTTCTAATAAAGCTCTATAATGGCGTATGTGTGAACTTTTAGTCGTTTATACGCCTGTATATTGATTAGATTGATAAGGATCACACGTTCTATCATGCATGCAATTATACATTTATTGATTTATTTTCTGTACAGTCGAATGGATTATTTAATTTATTTTGGCGAAATTTAAATTACCGGTCACTGCTAGCCCATCGTAAATGTGTTTTATGAGTAAACCCGGGCTAATTTAAATGATCAATATACATGTCATTGCACATTTCTGAGAAATTATTCAGATTTAATTAAAACACTTGTGCTGCTATTTAAACTTCTATTTTTTTGTAATATTCGTTTTACCTCATTATATCAGGCTTTAAAAAGTTTGTACTATCAGTGTCTGTGGTTAAAATATAGCAGTCATTCAACATTTTAGGCAATTGCATATATATTTTAATTTTAAGGCTATGAATTCAAAAGAGTATTAAGTATAAACTTGTTTAAGGTTTACACCAATTGTAACACTTAACTTTTGCAGCGTCTTTGAACGTTAAGTTCCATGCAATGAGTACACATGCTTTTAAATCAAGTATATACAACCGTATCATTTGTTAGTATAGTATCATTGATAGTTAACATAATAAGTTGCTTCGACTTTAGTCATTATGTATGTTGTTGCGTAATTTGTGATCGCAACAAATAGACATTCATTTATATTATTTGTATGATTTAATGATGAAAAGTTCAGATGACAGCGTCTACACATAGCAGATGGAATTTTACTGCATTCTTTCATAGCTAATTATGATATAATACATGTCAGCGAAATTTATTGGCTATGGCAATGAACGGAATCTGTTTTTGTAAATAAATAATGTTATTCCTACTTGTTTGTTACGATGAATATTGATTTACATGTAGTATGACAGCGACCGCAAAACTTGCCGCGTCAATCGAACACTAGATCGCCGTGGCGTTGTGGATATGGTGTCCGCCTAGCGATCGGGAGGTCATGGGTTCGAACCCCACTGGGAGCGTTAGTTTGACCTCCCTCAAAGACACCAAGTACTGGTTATAGTCCCAGGAAACGGACTCAAGAGCGTTTATATAAGCCTACGGCTTTCGATGCAATCGAGCTAAAATAAATAGGTTTAAACTAATCAAACACTAAACACACAATGTTAGTATGCTAGGGATGTAAGAATCGAAATCTATTAAAACGAGTATGGTATAAGTGGACGTTTTTAGTACACAAGGAACGATTGCTCGTCTGTACAAGATATTTAACTATCAATTAAGCGATGTATCTACATATAATTGGCGAGAAAACGGGTCGACAGATCGTAAATATGTTTAATCCATATACTAAAAATAGCTCTAATGCTTACAGCCTCTGTTGACTGAAGTATGACAACGTAGCCATGTATTCTGCGATCCCGAAGGCGTGGCGGGAGAACTTCCCGGAGAATGTGACCCTGGCGGAGCTGAACAGTTCCCTGGTAGAACTGCATATCCCCACCATAACCTTCATCGCCATACTCATGGTTGTCGGCGTGTTGGGTAACATCCTCGTCGTCTACGTCTACACCTTTAAGTACTCACCGTCCACATACCGCTCGTTTATTTTATGGCTTGGTTGGGTAGACCTCATAGCTTGCACTGTTGGGATGCCTCTCTTGATCGTCAGTATGTTGTATCCGTACATGTTCCCGTCCGAGGCAGCGTGCAAGTCTCTCCGATTCTTACACGTGTTTTTCGTCGCAGCTTCAGCGTTTATCGTAATAGGGATTGCAATAGAACGCCATCGGAGAATCCGCTATCCGTTTTCATCAGACTTAACTCCGACCAAGATTAAAATAATGTGCATTGTGGCTTCAGCTCTTGGATGTATCGTGGCTTTACCCGCCATATTTGTGTACGGTGATGCATCAGTTGACACAGGGGTTCACGGAATTAATGGAACCGAATGCTTTATTGACCCAAAGATTCAATATTCGAAATTTCCACAAGGTTACTTCATGTTCCAGTTATCGCTGAGCGTAATCTGCATGGCGATTATGGGGATATTATACTTCCGGATTGGAAGGACGATAATACGTCATCATTATACGAGCGAGACAACACCAAACGGAATAGAAAATAAAGATAGGTATTCAAACCAATGGAAAAGAGCCATCAGAAAAACTGATCTGACCATGTATCCAACTCCATTCGTTGCAGGCCAATCAGCGGCTAAAAGGTATCATACTCAAATTGTCATCGGGAACAAACTAGAATCTAGCCGGAGTTCAGTGAGCAACAAAGGACCAAGTCTTCGTACTAAGCAAGTGACCTTTATGTTGTTTATTATCACAGTTGTGTTTTTGTTAAGCTTCATTCCTCACTTGGGTCTTATGGTAACAATCTCCATAAAATCTGACTTTCCAGTATTGATGTCCCCGGCTGGTGTGGCGGTGTATAATCTCTTTCTCCGTTCCTTTGTAATCAACAACATGGCCAATCCAATCATCTACACATTCTGTGACAAGAAGTTTAGAAAAGAAATCGCTACTGTGGCTTGCAACGTGGTTACATGCTGTAGGAGCAACTAGATTACACGTTGGAAAGATTAATATAAGTGTGAAATAATTTATGAACATTGTCATAGGCCTTTTCCATTCAACTCTGTAGTTATAATACATCTTGAGAGCAAATATATCAATGAAGATGTGCGTAAAATTGCAGATGAGAGCTGGTGATCATGTTGGTCTTTCAAAGAAGTCGGAATCTGAGGTCTTGTTAAATGGTTGGTTACAAGAACGATTAATTGCGAAATATTGTATTGGGACAATGAAAAAGAAACACTTTTAATATTAAAGTTCCTGGATCATGTTTATGTGAAAACCGTACATAGCTGCCGTTTTTTTTAATTGGTAATATTAAATTGCGTTCTTATATTAAGATAAAACTAACATGTTCGTTGTTTCATTTAACAACTTGTATCTTTAATGTTAATGCTTGGGTACCGTGAGCATATACCTTATTATGTTCTGTAGATGTCATATATGACATATTTTTTGCACTTGAAAAAGATATTGCATTTTAAGTTAACCACTAAAAGCAGCAGTATTTTGTATGAAATCGTGAACATCTTCCAAGGCAGTATGCCGCATTGCAAATATTGAATTGAAACTACGTTTGGTTTTCGATCGCAAATATTCTGAATAGATGCACGGTTTTGAAGGCTCTGTTGACAAAACATATGAACATGGAAAACAACATCTACTGTTAATTCAGTTCATTACACGCTTCTTTTTGTACGATTCAGCTTATGAATTATGCACTTTATTCATAGTAGCTAATTAGAAAACTAAGAGTTCAAGACATTTACCTAATTGTTAATGGTTTGTGGAGAATCAGGTACTGATCCACATTTGCAATGACTGACGCTCACAAGTTATGATTTTGTGTTTAAAACTAGATCGTGTCTGTTTGTTCATGTACATTATTATCAGAACCGGTTATATACTGACTAACTGTAACCATTTAATAAGTTGGCTTTCGTTCATGAAATTAGTAATATACATTATATGCATTTATATTGTGATAATGTATGCTATTTATATCATTTGTATACGCATTTGTGATATTTGAAAAGGCACACATAGTAGATGAGGGATTGTATTCACGTGATAGAAGCCATTTAGTATTCGGTCAGAAATTTACATTGCCCTTGTGGCCTTTTGTTGACATCGTTTTTAAATTACACTGTGTTTTGTATCGAGATGTAGTATGTGTTTATACAACTCTGGACGCATTTACAAATTATGTTTATATGCGTTATAAATTGTATGCCTTGAATTTGGTTTGACTTAATGGAATATGGGTATATATAAAGCACCCTTTAATAGTTAGTTGTATAACTTATTTTATGCCGATGCAACGAACGAGTAAGGTCAAATTAAGAGAACACAGTTGTACTTAAATTGTGTTCAATGTTCAATATGATATTGCTCATACGCGATAACAAATGAACTGAAGAAATATTATAACTGTATGCATTTAATGTAAAACATGCCAACATAGTACTCGTATGACACAGTGTATGTCCATTGTTTGAAGCAGGTGGTTGTTTCATATAAAATATTGTAACACATGGTTATATAAGATAATAATGTATTGTAAAGTTTGTTAGTGCATTTTTCGTAAATAAATATAGCATAACATTAATTAATCTTAACAAGTCAATAGTAAAGTTTAGTTTTTAACACAGATCATTGACTTAATTCGGTCTTGTTTTGCTTTGCTTGTTATTTTCGATCTAAGCATGAACAATCGTATCTTTACGCTATGAACTGTAAGTGATTTTAAACACACTATTGATGCAAATGCAGTCTGTTGAGCTGTGTGTTTTATTTTAGTATGCACGCTGAAGTAGCAAAATATGTGTAAACGAAAGGCTTGTCTAAAAGGAAACTTTCTGTGTTTGTATAGTGCTAGTCGAGTTTGATGTTAATAAAACGTTTTGAAAACATGCATGTCTTGGATCTTTTCATCAATAGCATAAAGAGCTTGATCGGCATACATAGTCGGACATTCACTAAATATCTGTGAGCAATTCCTAAACTCCTCAGTCCGCGCTTGCGTTTTGCATACATTGAAATACAACTTGAAAAGAATACTACCTCTGATTCACATCTGCTACAATAAATCGAATTTCACTCAGTGGTTTAGAAGACATTGTACACGTACGACGGTCGATCGACGACGACTAAGGAACAAAGATCGCTCTTATAAGCTCAACCCAAGCACGAATTAACGTACACCAGTAAAATAAGGGAGTTCTGTGTATCAGCTATTTTATTAATTAAGATAGAAATGATTG
>VMBQ01001501.1:46693-80023 GCA_007657795.1 Dreissena rostriformis
TTCTGATATGCAGCCGTAGCATTTCTCACGCTGACTGTCACATGCTACACACGTGGTAGGACATTCTATGCAATCACCGGTTACATGACATGTGCCATTACATTCAGGTTTACATCGAAACTCACAAAATCGGCCGTATATGCGAGGTGCATATGAATGCCCGATGAAATTATATCGATATCGTATATCGAGTCAAGCTTTAATACTCACCTTTAGCCTCATCGTATAAATGTTCACATACGTCAGTTTGCGGATTAGGATCTTGTTCTGACGTAACAGTAAATTGTGGTGCGGTCGGCGAGCACATTGCGATATCATTGAAAAACGCCCGATTTTCTGTTTTGCTTGAATTAGGATTATCACATTATGATCACACATAAAAGAATATATATTATTCACGCATACACAAATAAATTCATTAAATACGTGAACGTGTACAGTTTTAATTTATTATGTGTTCGTAACAGTCCAAGTGTAAATTTCATCTTTCGTTTTTAAATGTCTCCGTTTATAGCAAATTACAGCAACAATGATCACAATAATGACGGCTACAGCAGCCGCAACTCCACCTCCAATAGCACCAGAAGCAGATGATGGTGGTTTTGCTGTAGCTTAACTATACTCTGTAATTTACATTGGATTGAAGTTGAAATATCAAACGATGAAACTCTCCAAGCAGTCTATTAAGCGATAAATTTGAGTTCTTATCCTGTAAGTTTACCACAGAGTACCATGTATACATTTATATTTTTATGATTTAAATTGGGAATGCCGCCTTGGAACGGTCGATGCAAAGGATTTGGAATTTAAACACGTGTGTGGGCTGGCCGAACTTTAAACTTACTCCAGAATTTATCTCAAAAGTTAATCGCGTCTAAGACACACTCAATTAAATGTAACAATGCAGACATGAATGCAAATGAAAGTCGCTTGATTCGAATACTACACGAATAATTGTTGTTTTTAAGTGTCGCAAGTTCTTAATCAGGCAAAATGACAGTATTCTAACAAATGCCATAGATTTGAAGGATAATGTGTGCAGAATACATGTATTTCAAAAAGCAAATACAAACACTCCTTATTAAGAAAAATGTTCAAAATATTTGCTCGATATTTGATAATCATCGATCGAAATCGGAGACATAACAAAGCGTTTCCAACTTTTTTCAGTTGTAGCGTACTGGTGAAATAAACGTAAATGATCAATTTAGTTTCGTTCCGGCGTTGATTTAGTACGTCTCATGTCGATACAAATTGGGGGAAAAACACTATTTGTTTGATATTTTCCCTGAAAAACTAGATGTCAACACGAAGACTTGGAATTGTATGTTACCCATGCTATATGTTGTCATAAGACACAACAAGAAAAATATTTAAAAACAACATACGTTTACATATTTCTTTTTCCATCTCGAACCCAGTGTCGCAATCCTTCTCAAACATGGCACATGAACCGTTGATATGATGGCATTTACCACAATTGCAGTCCATTTTACAGTGTTTACCAAATTTCCTGTCTATGCAAGCTGGAAATGAAATGACACAAAGCACAATCAATTGTATATGGTATAAATGACAAGATGAAAAACAAATTACTTGAACGACCCTATTCTGGGATATTAATTAACGTTTACACGATCTTTGTATTATATTGGATAAACGTTACCCTGCCACACTTGAAACAGAGCACTGTACCATTTTTCACTTAGACGGGGAATTTTTTTTCATAAACTAAGCATTTGAGACAATACAATAATACCCCACGCTTACAATTTCGTTTTGTTAACGATTCTAATTTAATAATTGTTTATTATATATACTTTACTTACTAGTGTTGCAGGTTTTGTCTCGGTAAAAGTCATATCCATCTTCACATTCGTCAGGGCACGTCCCATTAATGTAATGACATGATTGATTATTGTGACAGTATGCGCTGCAGATTAATGAGCAATCTCGACCATACCTTCTGTGACCACAGGCTACAAAGGATATGCCACTTTTACATGACATGCGTATCATTGCATATGTACTTAATATTCGCAAAAAAAGATTTCGATTAAACATAAGCAACGGGAAGGTCACTCATTAGCATATCTTACGAGTCATTTGTTCCTTATGGAAAGCATATTTCACAGTTGCTACGAAATTAAAGTTAGACTAAAGATAGTCAAAATCAAGAACAACAATGCATGCTAACATCTTTTTTAATTTGTATACGAGCGTATATATACAGTAATTATTTATTTGCCTATCGGTGCTACAAACAGCCAAGAGACGGTGGCAGTAATACATAATAACACAGCGAACTTGATTTCTTTTTCTTTGTCACTTACTAGTTTTACACGTTTTATCAGTGAAAAAGTCATATCCATCTTCACAACCGTTGGGGCATGTCCCATTTGTATGATCGCATAATCGAGAGTTTTGACAAGATGCGCTGCAGTTTAATGAGCAGTCTCGTCCATACAATCCGTCTGCACACTCTGTAATTGTAAAGATATTAACAAAAGAGACTATACAATACTACATCTAAATGTAACAATTAGGCAAAAACTCATAAGATTATGAATATAAGTGGAATTGCTAAAACATGTGTTGTTTTTTGAATCTCGGGTATAATTGGACACCTACTGATTTGGATATGCTAGTAATAAACAATATTAGGTTTGAAACAGATGCGTGTACATACATTTAAAACAACAAACTGTTTCAGAAACGCGAACAATATAAACTTATAATTCAGTATACCGCCACAATAGTGGGAGTTTTTGTTTATTACTTACTAGTTGTACACGTGTTGTCGGCGATAAAGTCATATCCATCTTCACAACCATTAAAGCATATCCCATTTACATTATCGCATGATCGATTATTTCGACAAGCTGCGCTGCATTTCCTTGAGCAGTTTCTCCCATACATTCCCACTGGACACGCTGTTAATGGAAAAGCATTATAAAAGTATATGGGTATAACAGCATACTTGTGTCAACTCTAAAATTTAAATTGTATGTATGATTTCTTAATGTGTAATATATTTTTTATTTTGTCTCGTTTCTATGAAGTTGGTAAAACATCCCAAATGTTAACGGTTCAATTACATATACACATCGTGTTGAACATAAAGGATGAAATATATGATATACATAAGTGATTCGATACACTCTGTGTCATTTATCCGACAGCAGTTGTACTAGCAAACATTTAATACCGACACGTAACAGTAAAGATAAAACAGCACCTAACAGCCATGATAGTGTCAATCCAAAGTATGTACTCAGATACAATCGCAATCAGTAGAAGAAATAAAGCACGTTTATTGGTCTAGAGAACAAGATGGCTTCTGTTCGACCCTGTCCAAGTAACTTATCAAATAGCGTTTACTGCTGATTTTGCACCTGCATTACCTTTTGGCCCAAGGACTGGTTTTGCACCGTTATCATGGCCTTTGCATTAAACAGGTTTTAAATAAATATATGTTTAGATCAATGAAAGCTTTATGTTGTCACTTACGAATTATACACGTTTTATCACGGACAAAGTCATATCCATCTTCACAACCATCAATGCAAGTCCCAGTTACATGATGACATCGACTATTGTTGCGACAAAATGCACTGCAGGTTAATGAACAGTTAATACCATATAATCCCTCTTCACACGCTGTAAATATAAAGATGCATTCCACAACAAAGGAAGTTTATCGTGTATTATGTGGCGATATACAATGTATCAAAGGTAAAAATAGTCGAAGTTTAATTACTGCTATACGCATGATTCAGTTAAATTCTGTTGTATTTTATTCTAAACGACATTGTGACAGAGAGAACGACATTCATGTTTAACATCGATCATTTGTAGCATCTACATGTATATATAAACAAACAAAGGAAACGTGTTTAACTAGAAGAAAAAAAAACATGTATTTATTTAAGCTTATCTAAAACGAAAACAAAATGGTACTCCTTTTGAACATGATTGATCATATAGGTGAAGGTATCTTAGCTTCTACCTTTGATCATACATGATAACGCAGTTTGTCAAAGCACATTTTTGGCTGTCATATCTTCTGGGGATTCTTCATTAGTTATATCGGTCCCGGTTTCTTATGATATTTTTTTCAAACTTGAAAATAATTTTATCTCATATCTTATTTCGTATTGAAGTACGCTATGATCTTATTTTGCACACACGTTCATGTCATATTATAATTCTATCATTTACAGTGTATTGGAAATAATATTATCGACGGCATTGGTCCTTCGATGCACATCATTTAATATGTATCATATACTAGTGATTATATTTATTCAAAGTTAATTAGTATAATACCTTGATATGGATTTGTATTAATATGTAAAGGTACCGCAATTTATGTACATGTTGTTCATGTTAACCATGCGGACATGTTTCGAAAGCGTTTCAACTGGTAGTGCAATTATCACATTCACTGGCGTGATAGTGTTTCTCATGTATTGTAATGATGTTAACAATCTTATCTCTAAATGGGCTTAAACATGTATATATCCCGAATCATAAAGCTGATATTGTAGCACGTATCCATGAACGAAATTGAAACTCAACACAGTATGTACCTTCATTGCAAGCAGCCCCTCTCCAACCACTCTGACATCCTGTTCCACATGCACCAGTTATAGCGTCACAAGGTCCATGCAGGCAATGACATGTTTTGTTACAATCAGGACCATAGGTTCCATTTACGCAATCTATAAAATGTCCATTTAAGACTATTTTAACAGAACATTAAAACAAATGCGTCATTGAATAATTTAGTTACCACAATGAGTATTTAGTCTATATAAGCAATCATGTATTCTTATAATAACCAACTGTTTCGTTTATTACAGCCCTTAATTGCAAGAGCACTACTGCCATTAGTACTTAAATACCACACATCATAGATGGTTATACAACGTATTTTCAACTCGAGAATGGTAATGTTAACCAAGGANTGCGACACAATGTACTGCAGGTTAATGAACAGTTAATACCATATAATCCCTCTGCACACGCTGTAAATATAAAGATGCATTCGACAACAAAAGAAGTGCATCGTGTATTATGTGTTTAAGTTAAATTACTGCTATACAGATGATCCAGTTAAAATCTGTTGTATTTTATTCTACACCACATTGTGACAGAGGTAACGAAATTTATGTTTAACATCGATCATTTGTAGCATCTACATGTATATATAAAATAAAGGAAACGTGTTTAAATAGAAACAAGTATGTTTATATTTAAGCGCATTTAATGATACTCCTTTTGAACATGACTGATCATATATGTGAAGGTATCGTAGCTTATACCTTTAATCATACATGATATCGCAGTCTGTAAAAGCACATGTTTTCTGTCATATCTGTTATATGTTTCTTGGGTTATTGTTTTCAAACTTGCAAATAATTTTGTTTCATATCTTACTGCTTATTGAAGTACGTAATGATCTTATTTTGCACGCACTTTTCTGTCATATTATTATTATATCATCAACCGTGTATTGTAAATCATTTTATCGACGGCATTATTCTTCGAGGCACATCATTTAATATGTGTCATATTATAGTGATTAAAAATTTTCAAAGTAAAGAAGCATACCCCATTTCATATGAATTTGTAAAAATATGTAAAGTTACCGCAATTTATGTACATTCTGTTTACATGTTAACCATGCGGACATGTTTTGTAAGCATTTCACCTGGCAGTGTAATGATCACATTCACTAGTGTGTTAGTGTTTATAATGTATTGTAATGATGTGAACAATCTTATCACTAGATGGGCTCAAACAAAAAATAAATCCCGAATCCCCATGCTGATATTGTAGCACGTTCCCATAAACGAAGTTGAACATAGTATGTACCTTCATTACAAGCAGCCCCTCTCCAACCACTCTGACACCCTGTTCCACATGCACCAGTTATAGCGTCACAAGGTCCTTGCAGGCAATTACATGTTTTGTTACAATCAGGGCCATAGGTTCCAGTTGTGCAATCTATAAAATGACCATGTCAGACTATTTAAACAGATGAATGCGTATACAAACAAATGCGTACACGAATAATTTAGTTACCACAATAATTATGTAGTTTATGCAGGCAATCATGTATTATTATAATATCCAACTGTTTCGTTTATTACAGCCATTAATTACAAGAACACTACTGCCATTAGGACTTAAATATCACCCATCATAGAGGGTTATACCACGTATAGTCAACTCGAGAATGGTAATGTTAACCGAGGAGTAAGATGAGGTTTATATTACTATTTCGAGTGTAGACAACACGCTGTAGTACCTTCTACGGGGTGTGGTATTCATTATAGTATATCGAACACATTAATATACAGTAACTTTTTTATCAATCCAAATCAGCCGTGATTTAAACGTGTAAAATGGCATCATATCTGAAGATGCATCTCAGACGGTTTATTTCCATCGTGTGTTCCGTTTTCGATTGAAAACATTTCTGGGACATTGCATAAGTACATTTAAATAACAGTACATTTATAAAAAAAAAATGCATTATTTTAAAGGTTATACGTGATGTACCTTTGATAAATGTTTTGTATAGACTTGTGTGATACTTGGCACTGTTGTTCGTTTTTTTTACTTGTAAATGAGGATTGCCTCGCTCGCTTGTTGTGGATCGGTTTCTGTGTCACTCCACATTATTGTATGTTTTTAATTTGTGTTTAATTTTTGCTTTTATTTCTATTGTAAAACGCCATTGCATATGTTTATACGTAGAAATAGGCGTTCAATCAAATGCTCAAGTTTCAAGTTTCAAGTACTTTATCTCGTTATAAAATGACAAAATTAGCCGTACTAGTGAGCGTACAAAGCTATATTTAGACGTGTCATGTTTACAACATTGTTTGTCGAAAAGTAATATTTATACCGCGTTTTGTAAATCAGAAATAAACAAGGTTTAATTAATTCGAAACCTATCTTGCGACCCAGAAATTATTAACATAGTATTGATACAAAATGCGTGATTGATATCTAGAACAAATAACGCGAAAATGACATTATATGCTATCATATGCGACAGAATATAAGGAGCACACGCTTTAGAGGTTGATACAGCGTACTAAGGTAATATCAACCTAGGCGTTAGCATTACGAGGGTTTCGAGGGTTGACAATACGATCTATCACACTCCATTACACGTGATATTCGTTGTATTTTACCAAACACATAAATAGTGACTTATTTATCCACCATGATTCAAATCTTTTAAATAAGAAGTGGCGTTGTGTATAAATCGGCATCTCTAAAGGATTATTTCATTCCGTGTTTGTTTTATGGCAATGCACAATATACAAGCACTTAATGTAGTAAAAAAAATAGCATTCCGTACTTTTCAATAACTAATAACACACACGACCATTCAGCGTGTATCGCTATATTTGCATGTGTAAAGACGGCGTGTTTTCAATACGACGTTTGTACACCGCGTTGAATTGAATCGGGTATAAACAAGGCAATATAACTACGAAACGTATCGCGCGAAACATAATGGATTAATATAATTGTGAAACATTTTTATTTCGATAACAAATCGTGTATCTGGTTAGCATTGTTCCCATCAAACGTGATTTGTAGAGGCTGCTGACTGTCCGTACCAATAGACAAAATGACCAGGGTCGTTTTGTGTTTCAGCCGCCTTGATCCAAGCAGAAACAATGTATAAATTAATCTTTAAATTTCGGTAAAGTTATGACTGAATAGCAGAAAAGGCGCCTTCACGCGGACGGGGCTTTCACTCAACGGAAAGGGCCTCACATGTTTTGCTAAGTTTCGACATTATTAACACTATTGTTATAAATATGTATTTCTGTTTATCTTCACATCCTTTGAATGAAAGCGGTCAAGACGTTCCAATTCAAATCAAATTATTCCCTAGCCAGACTAGTGAGAAAGATAAAGGGCACTTCTTCCCCGATATTTTCAGTATATTAATCACTTGGAAATGAATAAATCAAAATATTGCCCGCTTTTTTTTAAGTTTGAACGTATTTATTTTAGCTCGGTTGCATTAAAAGTTATTAAATTACTACTTATTTGAAACGCTCTCGAGTCCGTTACCTGGGACTAGAACCAATACTTGGTGTCTATTTGGTAGATTTAAAGAACGCTCTCAAAGTCGGGATCGAACCCGTGACCTCCCGGTCGCCATGCGGACAAAATATCCACTACGCCACGGCGATTTGTTTTATTTCTTTTTTTCTTAATAGAGAAATGATCACGTGAGGTATAATAAAAACGCTATTTGTATGGGAATTTTAAATTGCTTGTCACGTTATACATAATAAATTGCATAAACATTTAATCACAAGTCATACGTAAAAGTTCTCTATGTTTTACCTTCTTGTCTGTAAACTTCTATTTCACATATCGTCATATGCTTTGTATTCGTTTGACCAATCACGCGTATTACCTTCATAGCCTGTGGCGGACTTATCACAGATGTTCGTACGGTGTCATTTACATGGGTGAACTGTTGTTGAACCATTTGAGTGGCGTTATAACCACCAGACAATGTGATGTTTTGAAACTGATATAATGCTGAAATTTTAACAGCTTTTATCATAAAAGGTTGACAATTAACTGTGCTGTGAAAGTTAAAAGTTATTTGTTTACAAACTTGAATTTAAAACACTACTTCGTTGCATTCTATATCTCTTATTAATTGAACACCTCATATAACGATTATATGTACCAGAACGTAAACAATACAAAGAGTGCTATAACACATACATGTATCTTTATAAATGGACTTTTCATACATGTATCTGTATTAATATACTACCTCCGTCGGTCCACCCATAAAGTACGATGCGCTTCACAAGATACGTTTGTGGTAGATCCAATAGGAGCAAACACGGCCTTTCAATAGCGGTACAACAGTTACATGCCAAATCGTCTCTGCCCATGGTGCGACCATCGACAGTACGGTTAATACTCCAATCCAAATAAATCGATTCATTTGTCGACAATGTCGCTCCTTGCATTGAAACTTTGATATCACCTAAAAAACAGAATGCTTAGTTTTTATGTTATTGATCGATGTTGCCATATATTTAATGAAAACATAGATAAATCCCGTAAGCTGTCAATTTTGATAACATATTTTTATGGTTTTGAAAGTTTCAATAGCTTTAGCAAAATTCATCCTTGCAGTCATTTGGGTGTAACAGAAAAGATTCGTGTCAGACGTTTCAGAACACATTGAGCTGAATGTCTAAACGCTCCGATTAGTTTTGTCCGTTTGAAAAAATTGAGTCTATGGTATTAACACAAAACCACAACGTGGGTTGTTTCCCGGAAATGCATGAACCTATTCGGGAAATGTTGTCCAAATTTCTCACTACAAGCACTCCAAAATTCGTTAAGCCCAATTAACACTCAAAATCAACGAATATTTCGTACATATTTCGTAAAATAAACTTAACCCATTAACCAATTAGTGTTGCCAAAATGTTAACGCCAGATGTGGTCTGGTAACATAGATTTAACGAGATACAAAATGCTCGTTTTTATTTTTTTGTGTCACAATATATTCCATTTTAATTGTTCACGCAACGATATCTTTTCATACGACACACGAACACTTAAATGGCACATGAACATGTGTTTAATATATTGTCCCACAATAAACCAAAATAGAGCATTGTGTACCTCGTTTAATCTATGTTACCAGACCACATCTGGCGTTGACATTTTGGCTATTGCTATAAGGAAAAATAATTGGTTTATTGGTTTAACTTTATTTTACGAAATATTTTACGAAAAATTCGTTGATTTTGAGTGTTAATGGGGCTTTAACACTATTCCAAATGCTTCTGATTGCAAATAGATTGTTGAGAAGTAGTGTAATGTTTCATTCGGCGATAATATTGGTAGAGTAATCATTGAATGAGTGAAATATTCTTAAAGCGGGACTGTACGATTTTTATATGTGTTAAATTTTAATATATTAGTACAATTATGTTACGATGAAACAAAATAGGCAATAAATATTATACATTGAAGACGAATTTCATAAAATGCAGCAAAAACAAGCTAGCGCTGGTTAAAGCCGACGCCTACACTTTTACTCGTATTTGTAAGGAAACAAAATTGTGTCTTTGTGTCGTATGAACGAATCTGCACTAAAACTAAATTTAGATTCACATTGTACATGCATTATATATATGCTGGCGAATTCGTCTGGAAGCCATTTTTTCAATTTCAGATTTAAATATCTGGCTTATTTCGCATNTGAACTGTTGTTGAACCATTTGAGTGGCGTTATAACCACCAGACAATGTGATATTTTGAAACTGATAGAATACTGAAATGTAAACAGCTTAAAAGGTTGACAATTAACTGTGCTGTGACATTCTAAAGTAATATGTTTACAAACTTGAATTCAAAACACTACTTCGTTGCATTCTATATCTCTTATTAATTGAACACCTCATATAACGAGTATATGTACTATAATGTAAACAATACAGAGAGTGCTATAACACATAAATGTATCTTATAAATAGACTGTTCATACATGTATCTGTATTAATATACTACCTCCGTCTGTTCGCCCATACAGTACGATGCGCTTCACAAGATACGTTTGTGGTAGCATTAATTGGAGCGAACACGGCCTTGCTATAGCGGTACAACATTTACAATATTCACCTCCTGTGCGACCATCGACAGTTCGGTTAATACTCCAATCCGCATATATCCATTGATTTGTCGACAATGTCGCTCCTTGCATTGAAACTGTGATATCACCTAAAAAACAGAATGCTTAGTTTTTATGTTATTGATCGATGTTGCCATATATTGAATGCAAACATAGGAAAATCCCGTAAACTGTCAATTTTGATAACATATTTTTACAGTTTTGAAAGTTTCAATAGCTTAAGCAAAATTTTGAGTGTTAATGGGGCTTTATTACTATTCAAAATGCTTTTGATTGCAAATAGATTGTTGACAAGTAGTGTAATGTTTTATTCGGCGATGATATTGGTAGAGTTATCATTGAATGAGTGAAATATTCTTAAATAACAAGCGATGTGCATTATAGTGTTTCAATGAATATTGATACGATCACGCTGTCTCAATAGAATTAATATTATAATGCCCTACTTACATGAATGTTAGCTATTTTGATATTCGTGTCAAACGCCATGCAAACATAAAAAATTACATGTCTGGAAACTTTATCTAAGAACATTAATCTGTCTTACGTGTAATGAATAAGTCAACTCGTCCTATAGAAGGCTGTCGCTGTTGCTTTGTTTATTTTTTATATAACACGTTTTAAGTATAGAACAGCAGTACACTTCCCGCATTAATAGTAAGCATACATGCTGTATTGTTCACATTTTACCATCTCTATGAAGAGTGGCCCTTGCCGTTTCAGCTAAGGACAAAGGCCGCGCAGCACCTCAATATATTGGACATAAAGAGTTTTGTTATTCGGTGATTACATAAAAGACATGAACAACGGGATGGACAACGTACGAACGATGAGTTTATAGGAGGGACGAAAATCGTGACGACGAATTTGATAAGTGTTATTTTCAGCGGCATTTGTACCGGAGATAAATGCTTAATGCTTTATGTCTGTATATCTGCCAATAAGACCATGTTGATTTGTTATGTACAGTAATAAATTGCCATGTTAAGAATCGACAAATAAATTTAGAATAACCAGACTTAAACTGTTTCATTGCCAATGTTTGCATAATATAATCTGTTTTGTGAAATTATGTGTAATCTATGTAAGAAGTAAAAATGTATTTGTACATAACTTTTCTTGTAACTTAATGTGCACATCGACGGTATTTCGAAAATGTGACCACACATAAAAGCCTATTTTCATGAATAATAAGGAAAATAATACCATGCATATCTCAAATACCGCCATTTCCGTTTTTATTTTATCTAAACATTCAATCTTCTTAAGCGCAAAAATGATCAGATATCAGTCAGAAACACTTTTCGGGAAAAGGACATTGAAGCTCTTATTTATCGGCATTTTACAAACGCACGCGATACATTGTTGATATACCTTTCTTAAAAGCGTTTGTGGTCAATTACCGTACTCAGCTTTATGAGTGTCAAGTGAAATGCACCTTGATTCATTGATGCGGTATTTAATGTACTGAAGAATTTCACAAACTATTGTATTTGAATAAATTGGAAAGATCACATAAAATCATTACACTAAAATATGTGTACATTGGCTTCCTTTATCGTAAATGTAGAGCTGTATCTGTTGAATGTATCTGATATCAAAAGTGTTGCTGAATAAAGAACAGACTAAATCGGAAAATATTCAGTTTAGTGTACCAGTATAAAGGGGCTTATTCACATACTTTCCCTTTGTCTAAGTGTAACTAAAGGTATTCATAACACAACGCTAATATCCAATTGTTAAAATAATTCTAAAAGACGCAGTTGATATTTTATTTGAACTTCCCCATCACACCATATAGTAATTATCCGAAACTGCAGCAATAAAAATACGGGGGTATATAAAATATACGCATGTTGAAGAGATATTTTGCAGGTACATATTAACAGGGATAACTAAATAACTAACAAATACTGTCAAATTTTAAGTATATGGTGCGAAAGTACTAACTTCATACTCGTTAACATAACATGCTGTGCAAGTGGAACTTATTTCTTAATTCTACAAGAGGTTTAAACACATATCAAGCGTAGCATATGCAATTGTACCATGTTAATTGATATAATATTGGTTTAGAGCTCGAATGACGTAGTTAAATCATTATTTAGGGAAATCTTTAAATTCCATCCTGAAAATGGGGGCATTGAAGTATTTGGTTGAAGAGTAAGACATTATATAATCAGCATTATCATTTTACAAAAACGCCATTTACATACAGGTTAACATGTATATAACAAGACTATTTAAGAGAAAACTCGCCGTTTGCTCTTAATATAAATTAACTTTAATTCAAATAACATACAGTCGTTCATAATAAGGCAAACATACGAACACACTATTTGTCGCGAAACAACAATTTTAAGTAGTTACCTAAGTGTTCTTACCATTGATTCCGCATATCATCATGAATAATCCGCTAATTAACAACAAGTATTCCATTAATATAGCCATTTCTAATTGTGGGTGAAACAACCAACGGAATATTACAAGGAAGTTAAGACCTAAATAACCATAGACGCGCGAAAATCAATAAAGCAGAGTGTTTGATTTCATCGTTATGAATAGACCATAGAATTGTCCAACATAATGTTTAAGGTAAAACAGACAAGTTTATGAAATCGGGTCATATCGGGTAATAACTACTTTGTTCGTAACATGTCGGTCTATCCCGGTATGTTGACTGATATTGTCGAACGTCGAATTGAAATAAATAAATATTGTATATTTTGTAAAAAAACTATATTATATTCAAAGAACTTAAATAAAACATTTAATTATTTATACAATTAACGTATAATTTAATTGGTAAGTGTCATTTTCACAAACATTTAGGTGTGTTTCGTGCTTATTAAACTATAATCATCATCATTTTCATCATTCCATTGACCGGTCTGGCCGTTCGGGGGAAATGGGGGACGACGACACAAATATCCTCCGCCAATAAGGTCTGTTGTGCTTTATGTACGAGATGCGGAGCAGTCTTCGTAGACAAGTGTGTTCAAATGACTGTATCATGCGTTCTGTTTCCACTTGAAGTGTCCAAGTCTCGCAGCCGGACAGTAGGCTGGCGACTACGAGGGACTTGTTTTCTTGGTGTGGAAGCTGATGTAGCTGCTTGTCCACAACCTGCTCAGTCTGGCCATCGCTGCAGTCGCCATGTCAATCTTATTCGGACCTCAGCGGTACTGGTACTATCCTTAGACATGGTTGCTCCTGAGTACTTGAAGCTGGTCACTTCTTCAAGCTTCTCGCCGTTCTTGATGATGTCCGCACTTGCGTTGTTTGTGAGGTATTGGGGTTTAATGCTGACCATTGTGAAGTACTGGCGTTTCCGTAGAATTCTTGGATGTCTTTTACCAGCCATTCGTCAATGTTGCATGATCGCAGAACCTGCCATAGGCCATCATGCTACACGCAGTCGAACTCTTTCTCAAAGTCGATGAAATTGTGGAAGAGCTCGCGGTGGTGTTGCATGTGTTACTCAATTATGACGCTGCAGTTCAAGAAGTGTTCCACTGTGATCTCTAAATCCAGTCTGCTCTTCCGCCAGCAGTTCCTCGATTTTACTTTTTGGTCGGTTCAGCCTCATCAGCCATCACAGCAAAGTCGTGCTCCGCGTCATCCTCAACCGACTGATAAATCTGTAAACACGCTTAACCGTAAACACGGAAATCAATTGTCTCAACACACCAGCGTATTGATATTCACTGTAGTGCGTTCAGTTACAGGGAACGTTCGCTATAGTTCGCGAACGTGCGTGAACGTTCGCTATTGAACGCTCGGTTCGCCGCGAACCGAAGCGAACCGAAGCGAACCGAGGCGAACCGTCTCGTGAGGTAGTTCGCTAGCGAAACCAACCCAGACAAACCAGTACCCGATCTTTACTGTGCTATAGAGTAGTAATGGTCGGACATCAATCAAATCTCCTACGGTTACACCGGTTTAAAACTGTATGGCGACATTACGTGACCTTTTATAGAGATAATTTAAACGAGTTAGCAAATACATGTCCTCCTGTGTAGGGCATTATTAATGCGTTTTCTATACAGATAAAGCTTAACTTTCTGAGCGTATTGATTTGCTCTTCTAGGTCTATATTGTATATTTCTATTTTAAATCGTTCACAAACGCATATGTATGGTGGCGTAGAACGCTATATAGAACTTGTTTACTGTTCGGCAAAATGATACAAGTTAGAGCGAGTGCGCCAAGTGTCGGTTGCAGAAAAATTAGCTCTGATAAAACGTTGGATTTAAGTGATTATTTGGACTTGTAGAATCTGGATTTTCGTCACAGTCTACATGAACACATAGCTAAGTACTATTTGCTTATTTGTAGTTAGTTTTTTTCATTTTAATAAGTAAATTAATTCGATACAAATAGTCTCATAAATATTGTGTATATAACTTTATACGTTGTACATAAATTGTAACCTTTTAGTGAGCGAAAAATCATGGGATTATGTCGTTCATTCAGTACAATAGAGATCAATTATTGCATTGTGCAGGTGTGGATAGAAAATTGATAAAACCGGACAATGAAACTCTGTCACTATTGAAATCATACGGTATTCTGAAATACAGAGGCGCCCGGGGCGGTAAACATAAGCTGAAACGAAATCATGACATAAACCAGGGTGTTCACTTGGAGAATATTAAATTATTATCAAGAGTAATTCCTACAATAACCAGTAACTTGACAAATACAGCAAAACCTCAGCAAACCGCCCAAAAGACGACCATTCATGATAACCTTATAAAAGTCAAAATTGAAGCTAAAATCGTCGTAAGCGGGCAGAAAAACATCAAAATATGCAACATAAATCCTAGATCTGTAAAAAACAAGACCCTGTCTCTCAACCATTTTATATCAACTAATGAGTTTGATCTTGTAGCCATAACAGAAACCTGGCTTGGCACATCGACAGATAAAACCTGCTTTACCGAGCTCTTATCTGAAGGCTACCAAATAAAACATGTACCTCGTCCCAGTGGTCGCCGTGGGGGCGGAGTTGCTTTAATACACAAGACTAGCATTGAAATAAAAGTCCTGACTTCAACTAAAGACAAACAATTCACTACCTTTGAACACATGGACTGTAGTGTAAAGATTAAAGACTACTCTCTACGATTGGCAGTAATCTACAGACCACCTCCATCAAACAACAATGGCTTGAAATCAAGTACTTTCTTAGAGGAAGAATGGTCCCAGTTTTTATCAAAATATGCAACAACAGATAAAAACATCATTTTGACCGGCGATCTAAATTTCCACCTTGACGATCCGTCTGATAAAGATACTCTAAAATTCAATAACATACTCCATTCTTTTGGTATGATGCAGCATGTAAAAGAGCCAACACACGTACGAGGACACACTCTGGACGTTGTGATCACCAGGGACACTGTGGATACGGTATTCAACGTAGTTGTTACCGATCCTGGACTTTCAGTCAGCTCAGGAAACATTTCTAAAGACCACTATGCCGTCATCTTCAATGCAAGAGCATCAAAACCAGCTCCGGTAAGAAAAACTGTAACCTTTCGGAAACTACGAGAGATCAATATTGAAAAATTTAAACAGGATATCACAGAGTCAGAAATACAATTTGAAAATATACATGACCCTGAAACCCTTGTCCAAACTTATGATACAAAACTTTCAGCTTTGGTAGACAAACATGCTCCACTAAGAACAAAATCTATAACCCTGCGGCCGACTTGCCCGTGGTACACAGATGAGCTTCATGAAGCTAAACATATCAAACGAAATTTGGAAAGAAAATGGCTAAAATCGAGACTCACTATTGATCATGAAATTTATAGAAACCACTGCGCCAAAATGAACAAAATGTTGAAAAAAGCACGCGTAGATTTTTATTCAGATAAAGTAACATCCTGTGGCCGTGATCAAAAGAGCATGCACAAAATCACAAAACACTTACTAGATGGCCCATCTGAAATAGCTCTCCCGTCTGGCAAAGCATCCGATGAGTTAGCACAAGATTTCAATGATTTTTTCATAAATAAAGTTAAAGGTATCAGAAAAGATATTTCTGAACATGCCCTATCTCATGCAAATTCAAAACAGAGTAATGATAATAACCCAACAGCAGAAACATGCAGTTTGACACATTTCCGTCCGACAACTGAGGAAGAAGTTGAAAAAATCATTATGCAATCCCCAAATAAATCTTGCGAGCTTGACCCTATTCCAACTTGGCTCCTGAAAGAATGCAAAACTGAACTGCTACCAATACTGACAAAAATCATCAATCTTTCGATGGAAACGGCAAGTGTGCCAAGATCCTTTAAAACATCACGTATAAGACCTTTATTAAAAAAGCCCACCTTAGACAAAGAAACACTACAAAACTATCGCCCGGTTTCGAATCTGCCATATGTTTCAAAATTATTGGAGAAAGTTGTCAGTAAAAGAATAGATGAACATTTGACAGAAAACAATTTAAATGAAGAAAACCAGTCTGCATACAGGAAGTTTCACTCAACAGAAACAGCTTTGTTAAAAGTTCAAAACGATGTCCTACAATCATTAGATAAGAAAAAGGTCACTGTCTTTGTTATGCTGGATCTCTCTGCCGCTTTCGACACCATCGACCACATAACCCTTTTAAACCGCCTCGAACAACTGTTTGGATTTGCTGAAAAACCACTACAGTGGGTAGCTTCCTACCTATCTGACCGCTTCCAAACGGTGAGCATTGACGGCAAGGTATCAGAACCAGTGCTGCTGACCTTCAGTGTACCCCAGGGATCTGTGTTAGGTCCAAAATTTTATACCATGTATACTAAACCTGTTGGGGAAATTTGCAAAAAACATGGACTCGGGCATCACTTCTACGCCGATGACTCGCAGCTCTACCTTTCCTTTGAACCCACCGATGGAGCAGCCCAAAATGAAACACTAAATCGAGTTGAAAAGTGCCTCCAAGATATCATCTCGTGGATGAATACAAATATGCTCAAACTTAACACCGACAAAACCGAGGTCATAGTATTTTCAAGTCAAAACAACGCCAAGTTCGTAGAAGGGTTAACTGTTAAAGTAGGGGACTCGACAATTAAACCATCACAATACGTTCGAAATCTCGGTGCTTGGTTTGATTCAAGAATGAACATGGAACACCATATTAATGCTATAAGTAGATCATGTTTCGGTCAGATTAGGCAAATAGGTCACATCAGGCAATATCTTACACCAAATGCCACAAAATCCTTGGTCAATTCACTTGTCACATCTCGGTTAGACTATTNACTTATAGTATAAGTATAATAGAGTAGTTTTATAGTATAATTGAGTAGCTTTGATCGATTTCTTTTGAAACTGTGTTGCAAAATGTATTCGTATCTGCGATACGTCAAATGTTCTTATGTAAAGCGCCTTTGAACGTGCACTCTTGTATGAAAAGGGCGCTATATAAATCCGGTATAATAATAATTATAATAATACAATCCTAATGCTCATTGGGTCATTGTCGACCCGGGTACTACTGCCCCGTACCCCGGATACTTTAAAGTATACTTAAAAGTACCCGGGGTACGATGAAGTATACTTCAAAGTACCCGGGTTACGTGGAAGAAGTACCCGGAAAAATTCGTACCCAAAATATTTCGTACCCAATTTATTTTGGTACCCAATTTTTTTGTTACCCAATTTTTTTTGGTTACTGAAATTTTCGTACCCAATTTTTTGTTCGTACCCAATTTTTTTTCTTACCAACAATTTTTGTACCCAAATTGTTTTTTTTGTGTACCCAAATTTGTTTTCGTATCCCAATTTTTCTTTTTGGCATAATTGTTTCGTACCCAAAATTTTCGTACCCACATTTTTTTTTTTTTTTGTAAAATTAATTTCAAGCATAAGCTTATATACAGTTAAGACTTGCGTAGGAGCACACTCGTAATACGCTCTCTGGTTATGGGGATTATAAGCATACACATAAACAACCAATCGAAAGAAACTCACAAATAATCAAACCAGCGGAACATAACAAATCAGAAGGTCGTATTCGTTACATTTGAAACAATGATAAACCGCTTAATAATAATCATAGAATGTAAGTTAGTACACTGTCAAGTCGCCAATAGAGGAAATCATATTGTTCAAGAGGCCTTAGGTTAACGAAGTTACGCTGTGCAGAGAGTACGGTGTTATAACCATTATACCATTTAGTTAGGGGTTAGGTTCGGAAATAGATAACACTAATTCCAATTCCCATAGGGTCCCTTTATGAAACTGCCAACCTTCGAAGCATTTGTCTTGCCTTTCATATATGTCATATTTTGCAAGTATATTATCATTTTAAAGACATATCTTTCCTCTATTAATAATTGCAGTCTAAAATATATGGTCTCTCAACTTCTAAGAAAGTAAAATTCGCCCAAAGGCAAGCACCTTCGGAAAACAAAGTTTAGGAAGTGAGATTTCGACAAAAGCCCCGTACCTCAATAAACGCACCCAAACGTTCAGCCTTCAACATAGTCGCCAATAAAATGCACCAAAATGTTGCAGACATACAGATGATACGGATAATAACCACAAACGCATGGGTGCGATCGTGTAATCCTCTTTAACCAGAAGAGAAAAGGAACTCTTTAGAAATAGTCACTGCTTTCCATTGACCACGGAGAGATACAAAATGATTTAGTGTACTATAACCTTGTACTAATGTGCTTTGTTGTTATCTCCCTTAGAAACACAACCTCATTGATATACTCAATTTTGACCTGAACTTCAGGCTGTAGTTGAGGCTAAACAGGTAAATAATTTGGATTTTAGTGACCATTTCGAAATACTTTGTAAACTGTAATCGAACTTACAAGACAAAAGCTTCATAAATACCTTGAAAAGGTAGAGCGCTTTAGATCACAAAATTGCATTCAACATGGGAGACATGAAGGCAAGATCTATATGAAGATCAAAGGGAAGAAGGTGATGGTGGTTTCAAAGTCCTACTGCCCCTACTATACAATGGCTAAGGACGCGCTTTAGAAGTACGTTGGGTCAGTGTTGCCGGCTGACCAGTACGAAGTGTGGGATATTGAACACGAGGGCGACTGTCAGGCCTTACAGAACGAACTTAAACAGATGACCGGCGCATCTACGGTAAGTATAAATTATGTTTCTTTGCACTTAAAAGTATAAATATAAGCGAGCCGGCGCCTTGGAATCCGGACAAAGGTTCATATTCACATATTGTGAAGACAGAAGGACGGATTGAACTAATCAATAGATCTCAGGTCAAATAAACAGAGACGACTTTGCTTCAAGTCTGGGGCATACATGCTTTACACACATCTAATGTTTGTGGTTATATTCTACATGAAGGTAGGCGTAATCTTTGTGCTAGCAAGCTAGGCAGTATAAGCCTGCGAATTAGAGTTAATACGCCTGCTAGGAATTATTCTAGATAGCACTTAGTATGCCAGTCAACATTTATCATTCAAGTAAGCCATTAGGATGCTACGTTATAGCAGTTGGCATGCATGTTAGCCATTAGATAGTCTATATAAACCGACTCCCAGAGCCTTTGATAATTTTTGCTCTGACGGCTCTGGCAACCCTTTTGGTTATTAAGCTGAGAGTTGAATTATTGCAACTAGCCATTAGCGTGCTATTTCGCTGTAAGCGTACTAGTCAGCAGTATATGTGCATGTTAGCTGTATGCGTGCTACTAAGCCAGCAGAATGTAATTTGATGTTAGCCGTATGCGTGCTAGTCAGCAGTTAATGTGCATGTTATCCGTATGCGTGCTAGTCAGCAGTTAATGTGTTTGTTAGCCGTATGCGTGCTAGTCAGCAGTTAATGTGCATGTTATCCGTGTGCGTGCTAGTCAGCAGTTAATGTGTTTGTTAGCCGTATGCGTGCTAGTCAGCAGTTAATTTGCATGTTAGCCGTATGCGTGCTAGTCAGCAGTTCATGTGCATGTTAGCCGTATGCGTGCTCATCAGCAGTTAATGTGTATGTTAGCCGTATGCGTGCTAGTCAGCAGTTAATGTGCATGTTAGCCATATGCGTGCTTGTCAGCAGTAATTGTGCATGTTAGCCGTATGCGTAATAGTAAGCAGTTAATGTGCATGTTAGCCGTATGCGTGCTATTCAGCAGTTAATCATAATGTGCATGTTAGCCGTATGCGTGCTAGTCAGCAGTTAATGTGCATGTTAGCCGTATGCGTGCTAGTCAGCAGTTAATTTGCATGTTAGCCGTATGCGTACTAGTCAGCAGTTCGTGTGCATGTTAGCCGTATGTGTGCTCATCAGCAGTTAATGTGTATGTTAGCCGTATGCGTGCTAGTCAACAGTAAATGTGCATGTTAGCCATATGCGTGCTTGTCAGCAGTAAATGTGCATGTTAGCCATATGCGTGCTTGTCAGCAGTAAATGTGCATGTTAGCCGTATGCGTGCTAGTAAGAAGTTAATGTGCATGTTAGCCGTATGCGTGCTAGTCAGCAGTTAATGTGCATGCTAGCCATATGCGTGCTAGTCAGCAGTTAATGTGCATTTTAGCCGTATGCGTGCTAGTCAGCAGTTAATGTGCATGTTAGCCATATGCGTGCTAGTCAGCAGTTAATGTTCATGTTAGCCATATGCGTGCTAGTCAGCAGTTAATGTGCATGTTAGCCGTATGCCTGCTAGTCAGCAGTTAATATGCATGTCAGCCGTATGCGTGCTAGTCAGCAGTTAATGTGCATGTTAGCCGTATGCACATCTCTCACAGGTACCCCGCGTGTTCATCAACGGGAAGTGCATAGAAGGCGGCTCAGAAACCCAAGATTTGGACAATCTTGGCGAGCTCAAGAGGATGTTTATGGCATGAACCAAAAACCCTCCGTTTTAACTGTGCTTTCAGATATTTGAACGTTTTATTTTGTATGTATATTTCAATAAAATATCTACAATTGTATGCTCAAAAATCATTTTATCAAATTTCACAATGTTAATGTTTCTGCTTTATAGCTCACCTAATGCTGATGAAGAGCTTTTAGGATACCGTGATGTCTGTCGTCCGTCAGTGCGTGCGTGCCTGCGTAAACTTGTATTCAAACGACTTCTCCTCCTGAACCTCTAGATCAATTTAACGTAACTTCAAGAAGGTGATCATTGAGTGACCCTCTTTCAAAGTTTGTCAAAGTTTTCTGGTCCGTTGTCTACTACTACGCACACGAGTGGAAAGCATCACGCTTTTGCTACGTCCACACGGTCAATCGTAACAATATAATTTTCGCACGGTATTTGATAACAACGCAATATATCTTTTGGCAAGCAATGAAATTTACGCACTCATTTATAATCTTACTAGGCACTATGAAATTATTTTTCTTTACGTTGATTTAGTGAGAGAAAATCCATATCCTCCGTCGCTAATGTGTACATGTATTTTTGGTCAGCATGACTACAGACCTTCGAAACAGAGTATCATTTCCTTTGATAATTTTTTGCATGGATGTAAAAAATAATAATAAAGTAATACTTTTCACAACCTTTTAAATGGACGACGTAGAAGCGCAGTTCTCCCTTAGTGCATTATCGGGGAATAACTAGTGCTAACCTAGCATTACACATGTCTTGAAACACGCGGAATGGACCTGCCACAGCATTGATACGGTATGTGTGGAGACGTAATGTCAACAGGATGAGCGTGATACCACCGCAGCACAAGCGCAGCGAAACGGCTGCTATGCCACTGTGGCTGATACGATGCATCCGAAAAGTTCGAAGTGTGTCAATTTTCTTCCACGCCCTCAAGTTTCGTACAAGCTCACATTTCCACTTCCACCAAGACCGTACAAAGTATCTACGTACCCAACGGTTTGAACTACGTCCAGTGAACGTCCAGCAAGGCTTGCGGATCACGTAGAAAGGAGGGACTCTGGTGTGACGGCACTTGGACCACAAGACATATATGCTTAAAGTTTCCTTTTAAACGCAGTGTTTCTGATACTGACTTGATGAATGCACTTTCCCTGAGGTGTTAATATGTTTGGCTGTCCGGTTCGATTCCCGTTCCCGGTGCCTGCGAGTTTGTTTGTTGATGAGAATGCGCGTTCTTAATAATGATAACTTTCATGGGGCATTTTCCATTGAAAAGCATGAGAAATTGTTTCCTTGACCTGACTATCTAAAATATCACATTTAAGCCATGTACAAATATGACCAAAACGTATATAAGGTTTGTTTTTTTCCATCAAAATTCTCTCTGGTAAATAGACTCTGATATTTGTACTTAAAATGACATTTTAAATATTACAAGACACAATGTTTTACAACTAAAATTTAAAAGTTGTGTGGAACACTAGTTTACAATATAAAGAAGTGAAACTCCAGCTGCTGGAGCAGTATTGAAATCTTATTACAAACAATTAGTTGGTCCTTTATTTATGGCAAGTGACCGATTGCCGAAACAGTACAAAAAAGCTCTTAAAGAAGGTTTCTAAAAATAATAAAATAGCAATACCACTACCAGCCTCTGAAGGCTGAAAATATTACAACATCGAAGATATGTACGGGGATACACGCTACTGTGTCCACGCAGCACACATCAAACTGTTGTGAAATGCAATATAAAGAAGTGAAACTCCAGTATTAAAATCATAAAACCACAGAAAAAAATCCGAAAATGGCTTCGATTGTGTGAACTCTTTTTGTTTAGGTATCCAGTAAAAGGTCATCGTTTAATCGTTGAAACAACATAAAAACAATAAATTCTGAGTACTACGGAAAGTTTGCTTAAGTTAAATCTGTACGAGCTGTTGCCATTTGTGAATGTTGGATGACTTGCATACAACAATAAAATAACGCATACCGTAAACAAACAGTATGTACGGAAAGGTCAGTTAACGCCCTAAAATATGCATTATACATTTAACAAGATTTCTTTATTCACTTGGTCAATATTTAACCCCAATTAGTCGGCAATTAGTAATGCCACTTCGCACCAGCCAACGCAAACATCGTAGAACTGGACCACTGAGGACACTAATCCCTCTGCACACAAACTGTGTCTTACACACTCAGTCAATGAACGCATGTATGGAACATAACATGCTTATTTGGTGGACAGTTACTCAGTGAGTTAATGGAACACACTAAAGTTGCATTGAAGCAAGGCTTTTGAAGTTAGGACTCGACACAGGAGTTTCCTGCAAGCCCTACCAGTTACGTATATATTGCCTTTATCAGTAAACATGTAATGTTTTATAATGAAATGCAGTGTCAATTCAGCAGAGATATATTAAGATTGTTTTTCCTCATTCACCAGACAATTGACCTCTTGTGAAACAAGGATATCAGTAAAACTGATGGATGCTCCCCGATGATGCTTTGTCGATATATGGGTTAATTGTGTGGAAAAAAGTGCGACCTTGAGGAAATCTATTATTAGCCTCGTTGACCTTGACTCCAGTGACGTCAAACCTCATCAAAAGGTAGGGGTCCATGCAAGGTACCTACATGCCAAATATGTAAGAGATCGGTAAAATATTGAAGGCGCTATGAGAAACTGTAAAAAAGTGTAGTGTGACGGAAGGAAGGACAAACCGTCACATTGCTATCCATGTGTATACAAAGTGTCAAATTATATCTTATACAGCTTTTGGAAAATCGCATTATTTTTTGTCATTCTATGTTTAATAGCAGTCACCCGACATTTGACATGCGCAAAAATAAAGGGCTATGCATAATCCTCACAACACTTTTAATACGCATACCAAGTTGCATATTTCATGTACTTTTCAAATTTTCTGTTTTTTGCGGAAGGAAAGATGGGTTAAACAGAGGAAAGGACTGACAGACAGACAAAAGGCAAAACATAGCAAAATAATTACACCGAGTTTCATGATCACATGCAGTTTTTGAGTTATTACAAAATTAAGTTTAGTTCTGTTTTAACTAACAGTGACCTCAATTTTGACCTCAGGTTAAAACAGAAAGGGTTTGCATAATTCCCAAGTGGCCTTTTTAAGGATGCCCAGTTTTGTCCAAGGATCTTCATCACTTTCTGATAAATGTACAATCAAGGTTAATAATATGTATTTTTCTAGTTATTTCAGTTTTTGCTGACGGACAGATTTGGGACAAGTTAGCAGAGGGCGGGATTAACGGACGATTTAACTTAACGACAGACATGACGGAGGGTATACATATAGTCACAGTTAAACATGAAAGACCACACAAAAAATGATAAGACGTTCATCGGATTTGCCGCACCTAAAAATCGTAAAATTAAATGAAAATATTGTTTTCGCCCATAATGTCAATTTTACCTCGCATCCAATTTTTTTTTAAGGGATTTTTTTTTCAATTGATATTTGTTAGGCCCAGAACTTTTCTTTGGTTTTTCGTACTTTAACAATCACTTCTTACGGTTTCGAACGACAACAACTGGTCCGGATCTTATAAAGAGGGAGCTATTGGCAATATATAAAGCTTCAAATGCGTTAGTCATAAAATGCTCAATAAACATGGAAACTGCATTTATTTTTAATTCTGCGCTTTTTGCTCACTTCTGATTAAAATGGACATGCAATACAAAATAGGTGTTTTTATTTTTTATTTCGTTCGCTCCAATGTGTTTAGGGAGAAATTTAATGTTACACCTTACGTACCAGTCCGTTTATGTACCGGCACTTTATGTACCACCATCTGACACTTATTTTATGTACCATATGTATACTATATAGAGATAAATGATATATGGTTTATTATTAATGTGTGTTATTAATGAAATGTATTTTGTGCGATATTATTTATGAATTTAGACTAATATATTACCATAGATTATATTTTTTTGCCAGATTGTCTAAGTGTCAGTGAGTGACTTAGTGTAATTCATTAGCCACAGTAGTAATAAATGATTCATTACCGGTATATAACGAGCATCCCTGAAACTATGCACCTGGCCCTTATTTTAATTGGAGTGATCCGAGGCACGATATGCGTAGCTTTCATTGTCATTTGTACGGTTTCGGTTGGAAGGGGATGGTCTTCGTCCTGAATTCCCATTAGCACTGTTCTGATGAGCATGACTGATAACCCGAGTACCTTTAAGTGATATGTCACTACTTTTCTCCTTCAGGACATTTACAATAGTCTTGAGAGTTTGGTTGAGAGTTAAGGTGTAATGTAGTTAAACAGATCGTATATAGAATCATCATTTATCACTAAACAATAGCAAGTGATATAGTCCAACTAAAACGACAGGCTGGCAAATGGGCACAAAACACAATGATCTCAAAATGAGATTTCTAAAGAATTTGAAACGATTAAAAACAAACATTAAAATCAAACTAACAGAGTAAGAAATATGTTGGTTTGTAAGGAAACAATATTATTTAAAAAATATTGAATTATAAATCATAATAACGCGATAAACTTGTTTAACTTGTCACTTATATAATGAAAACAAATGTATACTATTTGATAGCTGACTCAAGTGTGTTCTTGTATTAACCGCGTTTTATATTATAATTCTAGCTTTTAATGACACGAATTTCTCTCCCGACTGTGTGCAATTTCATTATCCCTATATACAAGACACCCGCCTGTGCGGAAAAAAAAGCTAAGGAAAATACTACAAACTGTTTAATCAAAAATACAAACAAGCACATTTTTGTAATAATACACAAAATAACACCAAAAGAAGAGTACATTTTTACCCGCAGCCATTTAGAATAAACGATATATAAACTGTTTCATTGTACATAAATATGGTTGGCTTTAGAAATATACTTCATTTGTGATCAGTGGCAATAATGGCATAATTGTTCTCATAATAAAACACGTGATTTAATTTATATATTTTTTATCTATTTACCGTTTATGCTTATTATGCACGACATATATCATTAAACTATCTTGTCTAAAGCAAAGGTGTGTGATATATTTATAGTTTTGAACGAAAGTTAACACATTCGCTTAATTAAGTTACTAAACAAATAAAGATCAGATTCACACGGAGGTATCAGCACGTGAGTGCACACAATCGACGACCTTAGTGTAACGAAAGTCATGAGACATTATGAGTATACACATACTGTTCGCATACTGGCAGTACAATTAATATCTGTCCATGTATTATTTATTTAATGTTGGGATCTGATAGAGTATAGTGTTAATTGTTGAATACACACACTAGTATAAATGGTTTATTCGTGCATGATAAACGCTTGTTGAACAATAGTTTGCAATCTGTATTCTTATTTGACATAAATACGTTTAAACAATAGATTAACGTTATTATATTCTTGATATATTACAGATCTATACAATATATGGTTGCTTATGTGTCACAGGATATCGCCACCTTGTTGTGTTTCATATATGTTGGTATTTTTTTTAATAAAATACATTTAACGATCAGATGATTTCATGTTGTTTTTATCTAATACTAAATACTATTGTTGAACGAGTACAGTTTAATAAAACTAGTCTACTTAAAAAAATACTTTTCTTTAGGAAAATATGCACTTGAAACAAAATTATACTAATACTAGTATTTAAAACAAAACTGCAAAAATGAAGGGACGTTAATAAAAACTATGATACATAAACAATACGCAATAAACAACACGCACATCACACGTTGTAATGATAATGCAAATAACATCATTGACCATTTTCCAAAACAAAGTCATCTATTCAAAGATGTATGTATACTTTCAAGCAAGCAACATACCACTTCTTACTGCGAAACATGCTTAAAATATTGCTTTGTGTAAATATAATCCTCATTCCAAATAGGTNAGCGAACTTACAGAGTAAGAAATATGTTGGTTTGTAAGGAACCAATATTATTTAAAAAATATTGAATTATCAATTTTAATAACTCGATAAACTTTCTAACTCGTCACTTATATAATGAAAACAAGTATACTATTTGATAGCTGACCCAATGTGTTCTTTTTTTAACCGCGTTTTAAAGTATAATTCTAGCTATTAATGACACGAATTTCTCTCCCGACTTGTGCAATTTCATTATCCCTTTATACAAGACACCCGCCTGTGCGAAAAAAAGCTAAGGGAAATACTACAAACTGTTTAATCAAAAAAAAACAAATAAGCTCATTATTGTAATTATACACAAAATAACACCAACACAATAGTACATTAGTACAGTATATAGATAGACTAGCTTAAAAAATAAAAATAAATCGCAAACTGCATTAGATTTTTGACTAAATAGAAGAAATTTGCCCGCAGCCATTTAGAATGAAAGATATATAAACTGTTTCATTGTACATATACACATTTGGCGTTAGACATAATCTTCATTTGTGATCGGTGGCAATAATGACATAATTGTTCTAATAATAAAACACGTGATTTAATTGATCTATTTTTATCAATTGACAGTTTTTGCTTATTATGCACGACATATATCATTCAACTATCTTGTCGAAAGCAAAGGTGTTTGATATATTTATAGTTTTGAACGAAATTTTACACATTCGCTTAATGAAGTTACTAAACAGATTACGATCAGATTCACGCGGAGGTATCAGTACGAGTGACGACCTTAGTGTAAAGAAATTCATGAGGCATTATCAGTATAAAAATGATAACATACTGTTCGTATACTGGCAGTACAATTAATATCTTTCCATGTATTATTTATTTAATATTGGGATCTGATAGAGTATAGACTTATTGTTGAATAACACAACAGTATAAATGGTTTATTCGTGCATGATAAACGCTTGTTGAACAATAGATTGCAATCTGCATTCTTATTTGAAATAATACGTTTAAAAAATAGATGAACGTTATTATATTCTAAATATATTACAGATCTATACACTATATGGTTGCATATGTGTCACAGGATATTGCCGCCATGCTGTGTTTCATATATGTTGGTAAATTTCTGAATAAAATACATTTAACGAACGGGTTATTTCATGTTGTTTTTTTATCTTATTCTAAATACTGTTATTGAACGAGTACAGTTTAATCAAACTAGTATTCTTAAACAATTCTCTCAAGACAGCAAACATGAAATGAAGGGAGAAAACTGCTCATTATACTCAAAAACACCAATGCGAGTTCAATACACCGGTGTTGTTATATTGCAAAAAAATATCAAAATGTCCATAGCATGGGGATCTATGAGTTATTATCAACATAATATATGTTTATAATGTATCTGGTTACATTTTAAAAAAAACGTGAATTTATTTTTGTCATAAAGTAATGTTTTGTTTAAAAATACACAAAACAATGAAATTACATCAATGTTATAACTTAATTCAATGCAAAAATATATTGAAACACTATAATCATAAAAGGAACGCATTCGACTCCGCGTTCTTTGTATCAACCAGTGCGCAAACCAAACAAAGCAGTTTTGATTCTCTGCTTTTAGAAGTTTTGATACATTCCTGGTTTCTGAACGTAGGCCAACATTACTTCGTAGCAGATCCTAAGCTGTGCCTGAAACCAGACAGACACACATTACTTACACTAAAAGTTAAACATTTCAATCAAACCTCCAACAGCACACACCGATATTATTAACTTGTTTAATTAAAAATACAAAATTGTATCCAAGACTGAAACAAAGAAACTTTTTGCAAAAAAGTGTATGCCACAAATCTTAAAATATACTGAAAATTCGTTATTTAACAAGACATGCCTTTATTTAATTGCGTCTTTGCCAAAAACAGTTATTGTATTAGTACCATGAAAATGAAGTTATATTAAATATCTTACAGCGCTATGGATAATGTGTTTCTCTTGTTNAACGACACACTCTTATGAACAGTATCATTACACACGGTTACACGTTTTTTAATCATTTAAACGTCATTATTCGATGAATATCTATATATGTGGTTCATTTATGTACTAAATGAACATTCGTAATAACTATAGAGTGCTTTGTTTGCACATACAATTTGGTAACAACTCTCAAGACAGCAAACATGAAATGAAGGGGGAAAACTGCTCATTTTACTCAATGCGAGTCCAATACGACGGTGTTGTTTTTTTGCAATAAAATATCAAAATGTCCATAGCATGGGGATCTATGAGTAATTATCAACATAATATATGTCTAAAATGTATCTGATTACATTTTTTTTTTTTTTTTTAATTTTTTTTTTTTTTTTTTTTTTTNGATACATTTCTGGTTTCTGAACGTACGCCAATATTGCGTCGTAGCAGATCCTAAGCTGAGTCTGAAAACAGACAGACACAAATTACTTACACTAAAAGTTTAACATTTCAATCAAACCTCCAACAGCACACACCGATATTGTCAACCTGTTTTATAAAAAAAATACAAACTTGTATCCAAGACTGACACAAAGAAACTTTTTGCAAAAAAAATATATGCCACCACTATTATAATATACGGATAATTCTTTATTCAACAAGGCATGCCTTTATTTAAATGCGCCATTGTCACCAACAGTACTTGTATAAGGCCCAGACATATTAAGTTATATTAAATATCTTACAGCGCTATGGATGATGTGTTTCTCTTGTTGCTTCATTGAAGTGACTGTTTCAACAAGGTTGATTTGTCCATCGTGCTTCACAATACGACATATCTCGCTCAACAACACCACAACTAGCCCGCTTCTGTGAAAGTTCGAACTGAAATTCCCGGTACTATTTGAACATAAGTGGATCAAGATACAATCCTCATGTATATACTGTTAATAAAATTAAATTTTCTTTCATACAAACATGTTTGGATTAACCTAAAGATGTGGTATCTAAGGGGCCTATCCATTTTATTTCCCCTAATTCTAAATCCGTTTTAAAACAAAGAATATTCTCGCTCTGGGCACATATATGAATTTTCTTGCACGATATATAATTATAAAACTGTAAAAAATAATCTAAACTGTAAAAGATATATATCGTCCGATACTCTGATTTATTGGGTTCCGAACTCATCCGAATTTCGCGAACGTCAGTGTATAGTGTACAGCACTACAGTACCGTTATGAATATATATTTAAAAGCATGCGCTTAGCGGTACTTCATGAATATAACCTACAAATGCGATCTCGGTGTTTAGCGTTGAAAGAACACTTAAATATATAATAAATAAATGGNCCACTCGCACAATCCAGTTGAGTACGTTTATTAAGTTAATTGCCAAAATATATGTACATCCCATTTACAAAATCTATACATTTTGGATAGAGAGTAAATCCATAGAAAACGCCCAGCCGAGTCAAGGGGTGGGTGTATTCAACCAAGTATACAAAGTCAACCGGCTGGTTACGTTTTAAAATTTTGAAAAACATTGTGATGTACAATTTACAATGTGGAAATAATTACAAATTTTGTTTCTGTGAAAGTTCCCATTTGACTCCCACTACCTAAAACAATACAAATGTTAGCTCTAGCGCATATTACCCATCTTTAATCAATATCGGCGTGTCGGTCGAGAGCTCGCTTTGCCATGTCAATATTGCCTCTATAAGATCAAGCATGGACTGTCTGTCCGAGGACTCATTCATGCCGGTAACGTGGAACTGTTTGAACGTCTTTACACTGCCGCCTTTCTGCATTTTAGCATAAATTTAATTAAACTAAATATACCCATATATCAGCTTGATACCATTCATTGACGTTACATTTTTTTGTATACAAAACACTGACGTATTATAATTAGTACAACTCACGAATTTTCCGCAAAAAATCACAATAAAAACATACATATAAAAATTCATAAAAAATAGAATATTGTTACTTTGTCTTCTGTATATGAATATGTTCTCTCCTCGAATCCGCGATCGTTGTTTTCCTCGGTCAAGGTGACGTAATATCTTCCCCCACGCACACCCTCTTTCTGGCCAAGGCAAGTGTCCGCCTAATATAACCAATAGCTGTTGTTTAAATTTGTTTTATAAAAGACAAGTTCCCATGTTACCGCCGTAGCTGTTTTACATATAAGTTTGCCTCGTCAAATAGACAGTTGGATTAAAAACACACACACACACACACATACAGAAACAACAACAACGAAACATGTGCTTGCTCTATATTGGATGTTTTTTTTTTATATAATTACTTTCTTATGACTTAAACTTTAACTTACTCTGGGATAAGTATACGTTACCTTATGTGATCCTTCCGAATGGTTTGAAAACTCGATCATTGTTTTACATCGCTGCTTCCCAACAAGAGACCACACATGTTCTGAAGTTTGATCATGGGAGGAAGTCAATGCTATAAACGCTCTGCTCTCTCCAATTGCCTTGAAGAAAATAATTGCATACCCAATTAGCTTTTTCTTTAAAGTATTTATCGAGAAGGCGTAGTTTTCATATCAGAATGTAGTGTATGTAACGTATCAGAATTCAGTGTTTAATATCACATAACTTGTTTATTTAATACACAAAGCAAACATACTGATAGGACAATACACTGCTGCTCTGCGTCCGTCGCCTTGCTGACCATGGCTTTATCTGGAATATCATATTCAACAATAGCCCATATGACATTATGCGCATCTATTAATTGTTCGACTATTGTTACACAGCCGCAACTACGTAAAATGAAACGACTTTTTAGCTCACCTGGTTGCTCAGGTGAGCTTTAAGGATCGGTCTTTGTCCGTCGTCCATCCGTCCGTCCGTCCGTCGTCCACATTGGTTTGTAAACACTCTAGAGGCCACATTTCTTGTCCGATCTTCATTTAACTTGGTCAGAAGGTTAGTCTTAATGATACCTCGATCAAGTTCGAAACTGGGTAATGCTGGGTCAAAAACTAGGTCACTAGGTCAAACAAAAGAAAAATCTTGTAAACACTGTAGAAGTCGTATTTCATGCCCAATCTTCATGTTTCTTTGTCAAAAATGTTTGTCTTAATGATATGTTGGTTGAGTTCAAAAGTGGTTCCGGTCCGTTGAAAAACATGACCGCCAGAGGGCGAGGCAGTTTTCCCTTGTAAACACTCTAGAGGCCACATTTCTTGTCCGATCTTCATGAAACTTGGTCAGAAGGTTTGTCCCAATGATACCTTGATCAAATTTGAAACTGGGTCATTCTGGGTCAAAAACTAGGTCACTAGGTAAAAAAAAAGAAAAACCTTGTAAACACTGTAGAAGTCACATTATATGACCAATCTTCATGTAACTTTGTCAAAATGTTTGTCTTAATGATATGTTGATTGAGTTCAAAAGTGGTTCCAGTCCGTTGAAAAACATGGCCGCCTGCTGCTGTTGCTGCTGATGATGATGAGATCACCATCATATATTATCACTCTTTGCTCACATGCTGATGTTTTGCTTTTAATTGGTTAAGGTGAATTTGGTGCCATGCAACAACCAAGGTGATGCAAAATTAACCACTACAATGTTTTTGAGCCCTTAAAACACTTAATAGTCATAGGCCCAAAAGTAACAAAAAAGTACATGTTTTGATTAAAAGCAAACAAACTGAGAATATTCCTCTTTTTTAGCTCACCTGATTGCTCAGGTGAGCTTTTATGATCGGTCTTTGTCTGTCGTCTGTCCGTCGTCCACATTTGGTTTGTAAACACTTTAGAGGCCACATTTCTTGTCCGATCTTCATTAAACTTGGTCAGAAGATTTGTCCCAATGATACCTCGACTGAGTTCGAAACTGGGTCATGTTGG
>VMBQ01001501.1:82000-157580 GCA_007657795.1 Dreissena rostriformis
AAACAAAACACAAAACATACCGTTCCCATTTCAATGAGGTTTGTAAGCATGACTATTTTCTCAATCCTCTCTTGCCAAATCATACGCCAAAAATCAGCAATCATTTTCTGAGTAGGGCCTAGAAGATACAAGTATTCACATGGTAAACTTCAGTGAATTCTGAACATAAGTAGCATTCCTTATGCTATACATATATGTAGAAAATATCGCTAGTGTTTAAATCAATTTTACGCTAGGCATTTAATGATAGCGACATGTTATGCTAACTATCCAATGTTCCGAATCACTTAATAACATACCTTGAGATGCGATGAATTTCTTTAATTTATCAAAACCCTGAAATAAAAACATTTATGAATTAACTTATTATATATTTTGTTTTATGATTCACGTTCATTATTTATTAACTTATACATGTGTTTCCGGTCAAAATATGTTCAACTGTGTCATTAAATAAATAAATAAAAAAAATATAAATATATATTAGAAAGTGTTCGTAGTTACATGTATATAGCTGGCGTTGATGTAGTCGGACTCATCTGGTCTCTCTGTTTTCAGGACAACGCGTGAATCGTCATCTGGAATTAACCGATATCAGTGACAGAAATGCATATTTCGTTTCGATCAAACGTAACTGCATTTAAACAAAAACAGAAGACAACGCATTTAAACTGTGATATTTTTAATTACGAGACTTTACCTTACGTTATATTATGTAAACTATAATGGTAACCATTATATTAAATATTATTGTGAAGAACATTGCTTATACGTTGTATCTTTTCGCTTTGGTGATTATCGTAACATAATATAAACAATGAAAGTGTCCTCGTCTGCAAAACGCTATACAATTACGTTTAATACATGTATAGTGTATGTTGGAAGAACGTACATGCATACAATTCCTTGTAACGGTTTTTTCCTTTATTACAATCAGCAGACGCGATGTCGTGTTTTCGAACCAAACCAGCAGGTAAGTTCTAAATGAAAATACATTATACAATTATTTTAAATAAGAATATTTTAATGTAACAACTACCGTGTTGTTGCGGTTGTCAGATGTAGTTGCATTTACAAAAAGTACTTTATACATGCACGAAATAGAAAATGCACTTGGTTAAACCCCACGTATTTGATTATGTGAAATGCCAATATAAATAACAAAAAGCTTTTCAAGTATCCATATATAAACAATGGTAACAATACTATTCGTGTATTATAGTGTACACAACATATGTATGTGTCTGGTTGCTTGAAAGCAAAGAATTACCAGAAATTCGTCCTCGAAATAAGTTGAACCAATCTGGCTTTTGTCACGTATGTACGTCCACAGTTCATGCAATTGAATGCCAGTAGCAACGGCATTGAAACAATAGTAATCGGATTCAATATCTGCGAAATAAAGATGCATTCAGCTTATTTGATAATCGGTTTACGTATACAATATACCTACCAACAATTAGTTAGATCCCTGTAGCTGTTTCTTTTCTTGTTTTACACACTAATTATTTAATATTTACATTGATTAATCATTAGGTCGTAACTGTAAGAATTAACATTAAGTAGACAACATAAACATAACAGTGCCCAACCGAATCACTTTAATAAAAACAATATGCCCCGTTATCGTTGCATACGAGATCATATTGCTGTTAACATTTAAGTTGTGATATGATGCAATTACATCGTCATTGATTGATGCTTAAATACCTACCTTTCGAATTAGCGTTTCGAAGTTGTTCTGACTTAACAGTAGAGTGTGGAGCGGTCGGTGACAATATTGCGATATCATTGAAAAACTCTCTAGTTTCGCTGATGCTTGAATTAGAATTAACAAAAATGATGAAACACAAAACAATATAATCCACAGCTTCAACAATAAATGTAGAAGAAAATATGATTTTTTAACCTATTCATTCATAACGTATGAAGTATTTATGTATAATAAGTTATTGGATGTCTTAGTGTTAATATCATTTTACTTTTTTGTATATCGCCGTTTATAGAAAATAACAGCAACAATGATCCCGATTATAACGGCTACAGCAGCGCCAATTCCACCTCCAATAGCATCGGTAGCAGATGAATGTGGTTTCGCTGAAGCCTCAATGTACTCTGTAATTGATAGTGAACATTAAAAAAACAAACGATGGAACATTTTTTATCACATATTACCATATATAAACATAAAATCATTTAAACTGGGATCACCGCCTTGGAACGGTTAATGCAAAGATTTGGAGGTTAAAATCGGTTGGAGGTCTTCCCGAACCTCACACTTACCCTAGAATGAATCGCAAACTAAAAGCGCGTCCATAACATTCTTAATAAAATGTACCTGTAGATACAATCTGAACACATTAATGCTGAACGTTCCGCGTGAATCGATTACTACACATCTAGGTGTATTGTTCTGGTGTCGTAAGTATAGGAAATCTATTGAAACGATTAGGAGACAGGTTTTAAATAGACGAAAAATACAACTTGCATTAACATTGTCATAGATTCGAAAATATAATGTATGCTGTATTTTCCATCAAGCAAACTAGGCTCTTTTTTTTTCTTTTTCCTTTGAACATAATTATTAAAAAGTATTCCAAATTTTACCGCTATTTCAGTAAAATTATGTAATGGCATTTTTCAAAAATGCAAATATCTGTGAGTAAGTCCCTAAAAAGTTATAAGTTCACAACAAAATATGGTCAAATTTAAATATATTAAACTAGCATGTCAGCGATGCATCAACATACATTTGGCAAACAAGTAGGGTGTTAGAACGATCGTGAGACTAATTATTAAATATTTCGAAGATGTAATTTCCGGAATGCACTTGTCATAAATCATCAATTCTAAATTACAGTTGAACAAAAGTTTACCTATATGTTTACACCATCGACTTGGAACCATGCTATCTAAACACGTTAAACATGTACCTTTACAAAGATCATTTTCCATCCGGTAGCCCATGTCACACTCGGAAGAATATAAGGCACACGAGCCGTTGACATTGTGACATCTTTCGCAATTACATTCAATTGAACAGTTCTGGCCATATCGTCGTGGTCCGCATGCTAAAACCAACATCGATACGAATACTAAATGAATACGGCGCTAAAGAAGTACGATAAGTTGAAGATTTATATCATACACGAAAATATGTTTAAAATAGCAATAACAAGTATAAATAGCAATTATTGGTCAATTGGTTAAATATTGCATTAAAACATCGTCATAACACTTAGTCTATTGAATCTTATATAAATGGAGATGTATCGTTTGAACATACGTTTGCAAATTCCATTTTCAAGTCGGTGGCCACCATCGCAATTGTTGGTGTACAGGGAACACGATCCATTGACATTATGACATTGTTCACAGTGGCAGTCATTGGAACAATTAGGACCAAACCGTCTGTCTTCACAAGCTATTATGGAAACAAAATAAAGTATGTTTCGAAAAACAAATGCCATCACCCAACTTCGCCTGGATTTCAGCAACCAAATATTGAATTCACGACCAATAATATGAATTGGTTTGCTACAAGAAACAATTATTGATTCAATGTGAAATTTGTTATTAAGCAATGCTTTTATAAGACATTTCAATGCGGATTTAGAAATTTCAAAATACTAATTCCATCATGTTTGTATTGTTATGCTGACAGTTAGCCTTATGTTCAGACATAACTTTGTAGAAGTAGCTTACATTCATGATGGAACAAATTAAAATAAAAGTGTTTCCTTTTGCCTACTGGTAAAATAAAAGTTAATAATCATTATTTTCTCCGTCGTTAATTTATTGTGACCCATATCGATAAAAATCGAAAAAATCATTGTGTTTAGGGTATTGTTTTTCATTAATAACTGGACATTAGCATGAAGATGTTTGTTTTTTTTTTATTTATATATTAAACGACTATACATCATAGCATAAATAATACTAAATTATTAAATCGTTGATTTTTTTCCAATTATATATGTTTTAAAATTACACATCATAAAATTTATTAAGAAGAATATTTGCATACAACATACGTTGACAGATTTCTTTGTCGATCTCGAACCCAGTGTCGCATTGCTGCTCATACATGGCACATGAACCGTTGATGTGATGGCATGTATCGCAGTTGCAGTCCATTGAACAGTTTTTACCAAATGTCCTGTCTATGCAAGCTGGAAGTGAAATGACACATATCCGAGTCAATTGTATATGGTATAAATGACTTGATAAAAAAAATCCAACCTTATTCTACAATATCGTTCACGTTTGTACTGTCTCTGCATAGTATTGGATAAGCATTCCTCTGCCAAACTTGAAATAGAGCGTGGACCATTTTACAGATATCTAGGATGAGGCATTCCATTAACAAGACATTTGAGACCATTAAAATACCCGGAGCATTGATTATACTTTACTTACTAGTATTGCAGGTTCTGTCTCGGTTAAAGTCATATCCATCTTCACAACCGTTAGAGCATGTCCCACTTATGTAATGACATGATTGATTATTGTAACAGTATGCGCTGCAGATTAATGCACAATCTCGACCATACCTTCTCTCACTACAGGCTATAAAGGAAATGCCATTCTTACAATATATGTGTTGCATTGCATATGTACTATCTAGTTGAGAGCAAACAAAAGGATCAACAATGACTTACGCGAAGGTAAGACTGTTGTATATAGTATGAGTCATTAGTTCCTTATGGAATGCATTTTACATAGTTTCTTAAATAAACGTATGATTATGTCTGTCGGAAATACACATGCATATAAACATCTTAATTATATATACGAATTAACATACACTAATTATTAATTTGCGTATCGTTTGTATGAACAGCCAATAGAGGCATAAATACATGATACCGCAACGAATTTCATCTCTTTTCTTTCGTCACTTACGAGTTCCACATTGTTTGTCTGTGAAAAAGTCATATCCATCTCCGCAACCGTCAAAGCACGACCCATTTATATGATGGCATGATCGATAGTTCCGACAAAATGCGCNAGGCATTATTTAATTACACGGGTATAACTGCATACTTGTTTCAGCCCCTTTAATTCAAATTGTGTGCATTTTTCATAATGCATAATTGTCTTTTATATGTTGGACTTGCGCTAAGTTCGCAAAACATTCTTTTTTAAACGGTTTAAGGACATTATGGATAAAGTATGCTTTTCAAATAAGTGATTCGATATACGCCGGCATTGTCCGACAGCAGTTTTACTAGCAAACATTTAATACCGACATGGAATCATATAGGTCGGACAGCACAATACAGCCATAGTGTCATTCGCAAGTATAAATCAAATACTATTGCAATCAGGAGCAAAACAAAGTTAAATTCGGTAAGAAAACAAGATTTCTTCTGTTCGGTCCTACCGGATAAACTAATCAGATAGCGTATACTACTGACTCCGCACCTCCATAACCTTTTGGCCCGGAGTCTGGTCTTGCACTGTTATCATGGAGGCCTTTGCATTAAACGACGAGACAGCCTCTGTACAGGGCATATAATTAACAGTTCTTTAATTAACATAGTTTTAGATGCATGAAAGTTTGTGTGTAGTCACTTACGAGTATTACACGTTTCGTCAGTGGAAAAGTCATATCCATCTCCACAACCATCAATGCATGTCCCATTTATATGATGGCATGGACGATTGTTGCGACAAAATGCGCTGCAGTTCAATGAACAGTTAATACCATATGATCCCTCTGCACACGCTGTAAAATATAAAGGTTCATTGTACAACAAAGGTAGTACATCGTGTATTATGTAGTGATTACAATTTATTAAACAAGAAATAGTAGATGTTCAAGTTCTGCTAAACGCACGATTCAGTTAATATCTGTTGTTTTTTATTTTACATTGTGATGGGAATGCCATTTATGTTCAATAATTATAAGAAGAAGCATCTACATGTAAATATAAAAAAGGAGCAACGTGTTTAACGAGATCAAATATATTTGAATATATCTTACAAAGCCAATCAGTATCGAAACAAATGATTGTGGCCTTCATTTGAACAAGTGTGATAATCATATATGTATGATGTTTTAACAGGATCTAAATAAGGAATACAATTGCAAGCTAACTGAGATAAACTAAAGTTATAATATGGCCCAATCGACCTTTCTCATGTTTTCTAATAGCCGTAAAATGTTTTATTCTACTTCTCATCATGCATGATAACGCAGTTTTTCAGAGCACTTTTTTTCTTTAATTTCTTCTAGTAACTCTTCACAAGTTTTATATCTCATATCTTATTGAGTATTGAAGTACATGTACATTTGGTTTTATTTTGCATTCATTTTCCTGTCATACAATAAACAATATCATTTAAAGTGTATTGCAAATCATTTTATTGATGGCATCGGCAATTCAATGTATATCATTAAATATATGTATTATTGTAGTGATTATGTTTAGTAAAAGTTAAAGTGGAATAAGACCTTATTATTTATTTGTGTTGTGATGTAAAGTAACTGAAATATATGTACAGTTCGTGTCTGTTAATAGTGCACACATGTGTTGTAAGCATTTAACCTAACAGTGGTTTAATCATATTCAAAAGCATGACATTGTTTCTCATATATTGTAATGTCGTGAACGATCTTATCTCCAGATCGGCTTAAACATTTGTAAATCCCGAATCATCAAGCTGATATTGAAGCGCGTATCCATAAACGAAATTGAAAATCAACATAGTATTTACCTTCACTGCAAGCAGCCCCTATCCAACCACTCTGACACCCTGTACCACATGTACCAGTTATAGCGTCACAAGGTCCTTCCAGGCAATGACAGGTTTTGTTACAATCAGGACCATAGGTTCCATTTGTGCAATCTATAAAATGTCCATGTCAGACTATTTTAACAGATGTTTGCTCATTGAAACCAATGTGTACATGAATAATTTAGTTACCACAATGATTATTTAGTTTATGTAAGCAATCATGTATAATTATAATATCCAACTGTTTCGATTATAACATCCCTTAATTGCGAGAACACCACTGCCATCAGTACTTAAATACCACACCTCATAGAGGGTTTTACAACGTATAGTCAACTCGAAAATGGTAATGTTAAGCAAGGAGTACGATAAGGTTTACATTGCTATTTCGAGAGTAGACAATACGCTGTATCACCGTCCACGGGGTGTGATATTTTATGATATTATATCGAACACATAAATATACAGAAACTTTTTTTTATCAATCCAAATCAGCCGTGATTCAAATCGGTTGAATGGCATCATATCTGAAAATGCATCTCAGACGGTTTAGTTTCATCATGTGTATTTATAAGTACTTTATCTCGTAATAAAATGACGAAATTGACCGCTCTATTGAGGGTGCACAGTTATTTTTGGTGTCTATGGGGGAGATCTAAAGAACGCTCCCACAGTGGGGATCGAACCCGTGACCTCCCGGTCGCTAGGCGGAAACCATAGTCACTACGCTCCGATTTGTTTAGAATAGAGAAATAATCACGTAAGGTATAAAAGAAACGCTATGTGGATGGGAATTTTACATAGCTTGTCACGTTATGCATAATAAATTGCATTATCATGTAATTACATGTCATAAGTAAAACGTTCTCTATGTTTACCTTCTTGTCTGTAAACTTCTATTTCACATATTGTCATATGCTGTTCTGTATTCTTCTGACCAATCAGGCGTATTACTTGCAAAGCCTGTGTCGGACGCATCACATATGTTCGTATGGTGTCATTTACATGGGTGAACTGTTGTTCAACCATTTGAGTGGCGTTATAACCACCAGACAATGTGATATTTCTAAACTGACGGATAGCTGAAATGTAAACAGCTGTTATCATCATAGGTTGACAATTAACTGTGCTGTGAAAGTAAAAAGTAATTTGTTTACAAACTTTAATTTCAAACACTACTTCGTTGCATTCTATATCTCTTCTTATTTGCACACCTCATATAACTCGTATGTACTATAACGTTAACAATACATATTTGCTATAACACATAAATGAATTTGTATAAATAGATGTTTCATACATGTATCTTAATTAAGATACTACCTCCGTCTGTTCGCCCATAAAGTACGATGAGCTTCACAAGATACGTTTGTGGTAGAATTAATTCAAGCCAACACGGCCTTGCAATAGCGGTACAACATTTACATTGTTCACCACCTCCTTTGCGACCATCGACAGTACGGTTAATACTCCAATCAGCCCATATCGATCCGTTTGTCGACAATGTTGCTCCTTGCATTGAAACTTTGATTTCACCTTAAACAGAGAGAATGCTTATTTATTAAATGTGATTGATAAATGTTGATTAATGTTGCAAAATGGGGGAAACCCGTAAGCTGTCAATTTTGGCAATTTATTTTCACGTTTTCTCGTTTTAATGGGTTTAGCAAAACTGATCCGAGCAGATGAGATTTGTCCCAAACGTTTCAGAACAAATTGCTCATAATTTCTAACGTTCCGATTTTGTAATCGTTTTAAACTTATTGTTTCTGATGTCTCCACACAAAATGACATGGTGGATTGTTTCTATTAAATGCATGTTACTATTCGGGAAATGTTTTCTTAATTTCTGACTACAAGCACTCCAAAATGTAAAACCATACAACATGTACATGGTTATACTGCGTTGTATAAATCGAGCGAGCATATTTACCAACGCCTTATGACATCTGTGTAAATTTATGATCCGGCTATATTGTTTAGATATGACCTGTTTCGTAAACCTAGTACACATTGATCCTACGTAGAAATATTAAGATATACAACGTGATGTGTCCTAGTTTCAGCTGACACTCCGACACTCTAATCAGCCCATATCGATGCATTTGTCGACAATGTTGCTCCTTGCATTGAAACTTTGATTTCACTAACGTCTGGGCACGGAGCATCGGTATATGATGAACCCGATCTACATGTACTAGTATTTACAAAAAGAGAGGTTATTATGGATATTCTTGTCAACCAGAATATCGCCTATTTATCTAGAAGTTAAAACTCTTCCACGCAGCTAAAGAACGTTTTCCTTGGTGTATTATGAATAAATTCCATTCAAATCAATATAATAATACATCACTTTTAAGCTAGTTGTTGGAATAAGAACTTAATCAGGGAAAAAAATAACTGATGAATCGATTAATCATGCGTAGTTCAATGTGAAATGTTGTTCAAATATTAAGAGTTAAGATTGTATGCTATGTTTTCCAATTTTAATGTGCCCCTTTTCATTTTGATATAGGATTAAAAACAAGAATGTTTAAAAAAATACATTATTCATTGTGTATAAATGTATATATGTATGTAGAAATAGACACAAATATTACAATTTTAATTAACTGCATAATTGCGATTTAATATTTCTTTATTTCAACATATCAAGATCAAATTGTTAAGCATCATCCTACATTTTTTTATGGTTTGTTGGGGTAATACGTGGAACGATATCTTTCAGACATCATAGTAGGTAATAAGTATATAAATTAATTGCTTTTTTTTTTAATACTGAACATGTATTCGTTTATAACTTGCCATGTAAATGAATGTGCATACCGACTGCATTTCGTAGGTGTGACCAAACATAAAAGCATATTACCATAAATAATAAGGAAAATAATGACATTTATATATCAAACTTCGCCATTCCTGTTTTACTTTATCGAAATATGCAATGGTTATCGCGCAAACTATTCCCTGATATCAGGCCGAAACACTATACGAAACAAGGTCGTTCAAACATTTTTCAAGTTCAACAAACATAATGACAAAAAGACAGTGAATGTAAGCACAGCTTATGTTTGAATAATGAATCATTTGAATGCATGTATCTACAAATCTTCTGTGTGAGAATTGCTCCTTCACACTCTTCATTTAAAAATACACCTAGGATAAAAACCTTATAAGAAACGGTCCCATCATAAGAAATAAAACCATATAAATAAAATACAATACACCTTTATATGTTAGGTCTCATCATGTTCACAACGTTCTTCATTAATAAACATTTAATTGTGCATGAAAATGGATCTGAATATGATATCAGTGTGAAGGGCATATTACTGCATCGTTTGCGTTTTTTATTAAATATAACGATTTTGGCGGATATGATAAAATATTTGCATTTATTATTTAGGAAATATGACAGACCTGATGAATTGATATTTTTTTTTTGCATACAAACTAACAAATTGTTTAATATAACCTTACTTCGCAAATCGCATCTAATCTTTTCATTGTAACATAAGCTGAAGTTGGTGTATAAAACATGATGCAATAAATAACACTTATGACAAAACAACATATCCTTCCTTCTTCCTGGGGCTCATATCGTTCCTGATTAATGGACTTTGATTCAAAGCCCACTTTGTTTAAACATATTTATTTCAAACAAGCATTTTAATACATAAAATTGTATACACAATTTATGATATGTACATGTTCTAATGGGATTAGAACGAAAGACAAGGTTTGATATGATTCTTCTCCATCTGTATATATACAGTTGAATGGTTTAGTACGATCATAATTGAATTTTAAATAGTCAATAAAAACACTAGGCAAAAAGAAGAACTCCGAAAAACCGACTTCGAGACACTGATTGGTCCTTTGAATATCAGAATAACTTTACCATTAATTTATGTATATTAATCGTTGTTTTGTCAATAAAACTTAGTCGCCACATGCTTTAATTATATTAGACACTAAGTAATATTTAATTTTAATAAACCTACACATACTATAAAGTTAACAATCAGAAATTGCAACAATAATTATATGGGTTTATGTGTTCTTTAAGATTGCCTTTTTCGCTTTCATCATTTCAAATCGATATTGTGCATGTACATATCACAAATGATAACAAAAACACTTAAACACAATCACAATGACAATGTCAAAGTGGAATGCTACAGTATTAACCTGATGTTCGTAAGTATTACAAATGCAATTCAATCGGAACTTATTTATAAATACTACGACAAAATGTAACAAGGATCGAGCTTAAGTACGGAATTCGTATAATACTGGTTTACAGCTCGAATTGCGAAGTAAAAAAAAGTGTAAGACAACTCTTTTAATTCCGTCCTAAAAAAGTGGGGGCATGAAAATGGTCATTTGTGTTTAAGCCACACACCTTGAAATGAAATACATGTTAATCAATACATACAGATGCAATTTGAAAGTGTGCAAACTTGTCATTAAATCTATAGCCTAGTTAGAAAGTAATTTATTATTTTGAAAACGGTACCGTTTTTAAAACCGAAAGTAGGATTTCTATACGTATACGTCCATTTCGACAATCTTGATTATGTTTAAGTTTTAAAGCGCAAACAAGACGGATTTCTACCCTGTAACCACCAGATATATTCTAATAGGCATAGATAAAATAAAATCTATAGCCTAGTTAGCAAGTAATTTATTATTTTTTAAAACGGTACCGCTTTTGAAACCGAAAGTAGGCTTTATATACGTATACGTCCATTTCGACAAAAAAGCGATTATTTTTAAGCTTTAAAGCTCAAACAGACGGATTTCTACCTTGTAACCACCAGATATATTCTAATTGTCATAGATAAAATTAATTATATAGCCTAGTTAGCAAGTAATTTATATTTTTCAAACGGTACCGCTTTTAAAAGCGAAAGTAGGCTTTCTAGAAGAATATGTCCATTTCGACAAAAAACGCGATTATTTTTAAGTTTTAAAGCGCAAAAAAGACGGATTTCTACCTTGTAACCACCAGATATATTCTAATTGGCATAGATAAAATATGTTTCTTATTTATACTTAAATTATGCCAAATAAGGTGTGTGGCTTTAAGCGTTAGTAATAATATATTTGACATACACATTTGACGAAAAGGCCATAGACATACAGATTGACGCATTACCAACTAGAATAGTACAGACAAAACTCACCGTTTACTCGTAATGAAAATCAAATTAAATTTATATAAGAGACAATCATTCATAAAAACGCAACCATCCAAACATGTTATTTGTCGCAATGTGTGACAAGTTAATATCTGCGCACTATCACGGTTGAATTGAGTATTACATTATCAACAACTAGCTTAACAGCAAGTATTCCCTTAATACAGCCATTTCTGATTGTAGGTGAAACAAATAACAGAATATTGCAAGGAAGTTAAGATCAATATAACCATATATTATACATGCGAATATAAACATTTTACAACCCAAGCAGGACGTAAACAAATTACTTAAAGCAGGAGTATTCGATATCATCGTTGTAAGTGGACAATAAAATTGTCAAAATTATGTTTAAGGTATTTTTATGTTTTATATTCCATTACATTTTATGACAAACATAAATTAGTTATCATCTAACCATTTAGAATAAAAACAAACGCGTTTGTTTAGGTGTCATGACAAGCAGGGTATTGTATTTCTTGAAACACACGCCAGGAGTGGGTGTTTGTATTCGAAAGGGCTTTCTACACATAAATGCAAGAAACAANCATCAAGGTGATTATAATAATATTTAAAGTTGATAATAGGACATTTATCAATCTTTATAAATGAAAGCGCAAAACAACAAAAAAAAAACGTTTGGTCATTTTAAGAAATTAATTAACTTTCTATAACGGGGATTTCGGTCATGCAAAAAGTGTTTTCACTATGTTTTAACAACGAAATAGCGATTTATAATGGAGATTTCGGTAAGTTACGCAGAGCGAATACTGAAATCCCCACATGTTTATACATAACTTTAGTCTATAAAACTTTATAAAATTCATAGTTAACATTGCTTATAGGACATTTATCAATCTGTATAATGGAAAGTGCTACGCATAGAATAAGTTGGATCATTTTCTAAAATAAATTAACGTTCTATAACGGGTATCTCGGTAATTCTACACATTGAAGCTGCCACTCTTACTTATCAAGATCACGTTTCGGCTTTGGAAATGGTAAAAATTCAACGCCTCCAACTAATCCTTCTGTCACCGACTGTGTGAATAACATGGGGTTTAGGTTTTCTTTTCAATACCTTAGACTTTAAGATTATGATTACTCATACATATAAAACACATAAACCCCATTGACACCGTTTAACCATTTTTCATTTACGTTTTGTTTCACGTGTCCCGTAAGTTCATCAATGGCAAGTGCATCGGTAGCGGAACGGACATTACCGAATTGGACCCCGTGAAGATGCACAATGCTTGATCTTGTTACCACTAGAACAAGGAAACCACTTCAGACACCGCAAATTTACACTGGAGACAAGGAAATGATTTCCGCTTACGCTTGAGTTATATCACACATTTTTGTGGGATTTATATGTTTTACCAATGACAACGTTAAGTTAACTGGTGTTGATTTATCTTGATCTACACTTCAAAATTATAACACATTCTGCTGGTGAATTAAAAGCTTCTTATCCAGCATTCACATTAAAATAATAAAATAAGGGTGTGTAAATGACATCAAATAAGAGAGTCATGCTCATCACCAGAACGTTAAAAATGATAATAATAACCTCCGTAAATATTGAAGAAAGGCTTATGGTTTACCTTATAGGACATTCATGCACCTTTTTCATTGCTCCTCCCTAAAAATGCCTTCAATTGTATGGAGTTATGCTTCGAGCAAGAAACAAAAATACACGGTACAACTTGAACAAAATGGAAACAACACCGCAATTATTTATAATAGTTAGCGTAATGAGGTCGTTTGCTTAGACTAACACGATCAATTCTTAGTTGTTTTGTGTTCGTTCCGAACTTAAACTTTTTGGGGTTAAAGTTCGACAAAAAAAATATATATAATTCACTAAAATAACTATTAAGATCACGTTTTTATTCATTCGATCATATTCGGTAAATTGACTCTAAATTCAAATTAATTTATTCATGAAAGAATCATAAATAGAGATTTGGAAGATTTCTTAATTCTTATTAAATTGTGAAACGTAATCAAATGTTTAAAAAAAGCCCACCTAACTACATTATTTTATTGGAGATGTCTGGGGGAACAAATAACTATTGTTCCGATGTTTCTTGAACTTCCGCCCATTGCCGATCTAGCTCTTACCATAACCCCAGGGTTGGGGAAACCATTATATGTAGTTTCAGTTCAATTCCTAACATCGTTTTGTTCCCCAGACAAAGTGTAACAGACGGACAGACATTACGCAGCAGATTGTATGCTCACAATAACAGATTTCAACTAAATAGTCCGTAAATAGTCCGTAAACATGGTCAATTTAACTATGGTGTCCTTAGCCCGGATAAACAGATGGACAGACAAAAGACATCTGCATTAAGATACACAAATTATTTTAAGTTGTATAAACATGAATATGGGGAATGGATCAACTTACAAAGAACATATGAATTATTCTGCTAATAATGATAAGTTACCAAATGTGTTCGTATAATAAACGTGAAAGCACAATCAGACAGTTATATTCTACACTTATATGTGTAATTGAATGTAGTGGTAAAATTATTTGAAGCATTAGCTTATAAACAGTTTAGACTTGCGTACGAGCACACGCTCTCTGGTTATGAGGATTATATACATACAAATAAACAAACAATCAAAATAAACAAACAAACAATCAAACCCGCGGAACATAACAAATCAGACAGTCGTATTCGTTACATTTGCAACAAATAATAAACCGCTTAATAATAATCATAAAATGTAAGTTAGTACACAGTCAAGTCGCAAATAGAGAAAATCATATTGTTCAAGAGGCCTTCGGTAAACGAAGTAACGCTGTGCGGAGAGTACGGTGGTATAACAATTATACCATTTAGTTTGGGGTTAGGTTCGGAAATAGATAACCTGGCTTTAGGTTTGATAACACTAATTCCGATTCCCATAGGATCCCATTATGAAACTGCCAACCTACGAAGCATTTGCCTTGCCTTCCTATATATCATATTTTGCGAGTATATTATCATTTTAAAGATAAATCTTTCCTCTATTGATAATTGCTGTCTAAAATATATGGTCTCTCAACTTCTAAGAAAGTAAAATTCGCCCAAATGCAAGCACCTTCGGAAAACAAAGTTGAGGAAGTGAGATTTCGACAAAAACCCCGTACCTCAATAAAGGCATCCAAACGTTCATCCTTCAACATAGTCCCCAATGAAATGCATCAAAATGTTGTAGAGCTACAGATGATACGAAAAAGGACCACAAAAGCATGGATGCGATCGTGTTATCTTCTTCAACCTTCCAACTCTTTAGAAATAGTCACTGCTTTTCATGGACCACAGAGGGATACAAAATGATTAAGTGTAATATAACCTTGTACTTATGTGCGTCGTTGTTATCTCCCTTAGCAACACAACCTTCGTTGGTTTTCTCAATTTTGACCTGAACTTCAGGCTGTAGTTGAGGCTGAACAGGTAAATAATTCGGATTTGATTGACCATTTCGAAATACTTTGTACACTGTTATCGAACTAACTGAGAATAGCTTCGTAAATAACTTAAAAAGGTAGAGCGCTTTGGAACAAAAAGTGTTCATTGAACGTTCAAGTTGAATCAACATGGGAGAAATAAAGGCTAAGATCGATATGAAGATCTAAGGGAAGAAGGTGATGGTGTTTTCAAAGTCCTACTGCCACTACTGTACAATGGCTAAGGGCGCGCTTCAGAAGTTCGTTGGGTCAGTGTTGCCGGCTGACCAGTGCGAAGTGTGGGACATTGAAAACGAGGGCGACTGTCAGGCCATACAGAACGAATTTAAGAAGATGACCGGCGCATCTACGGTATGTGCAAATATGTTTCTTTGCACTGTAGTGAAATAAGGTCACTTCCAACAGCCTTGCTGTTGGGCTAGCTCTTTAGCGACGTGGTTAAAGTTTATGACTACCACTCTGGCGGTTGTGGGTTCAATCCCCGGCTTGAGCTCAGTATTTTCACATTAATCGCGACGAGGCAAAAAAGAACTGTGAATGCGGGAATGGATTTTAGCTGTTTAATGGTTTCTGGGAGGGCCATGCGGATGCAAGACATGCTGTAGCGGGCGTGTCTGGGCCTTGAAACATTAAAAGGGGGAGGAGTGTAGTGAAAAAATGTCACTTCCAACAGCCTTGCTGTTGGGCTAGCTCTTTAGCGACGTGGTTAAAGTTTCTGACTACCATTCTGGCGGCCGTGGTTTCAATCCTCGGCTTGAGCTCAGTATTTTCACATTAGCACTTAAAAGTTTTAATAAAAGCGAGCGGGCGCCTTGGAATGCGGACAAAAGTTCATATTCACATATTGCGAAGACAGAAGGACGGATTGAACTAATCAATAGATCTCACTTCAAATAAACAGAGACGACTTTGCTTCAAGTCTGGGGCATACATGCTTTACACAAATCTTATGGTTGTGGTTTTATAAGGTAGGCGTTTTAGCTTTGTGTTAGCAAGCTAGGCGGTATTAGCCTGCGAATTAGCGTAAGTACGCTTGCCAGGAATTATGCTAGATAGTACTTGGTATGCCAGTCAGCATTTTGCATACAAGTTAGCCATTTGGATGCTTTTTATTCAAACGACTTCTCCTCCTGAACCGCTAGACAAATTAAACGTAATTTCAAGAAGGTGATCCTTGAGTGACCCTCTTTAAAAGTTTTGCAAAGTTTTCTGGTCCGTTGTCTACTACTACGCACACAGTGGAAAGCATCACGCTTTTGCTTCGTCCACACGGTCCATCGTTACAATATCATTTTCGCGCGGCACTATGAAATAATTATTTTTCTTTACGTTGATTCAGTGAGAGAAAATCCATATCCTCCGTCGCTAATATGGACATGTATTTTTGGTCAGAATGACTTCAGAACTTCGAAACAGAGCATCATTTCCTCTGATATTTTTTGCATGGATGTAAACAATAATAATAAAGTAATACTTTTCACAACCTTTCAGATGGACGCCGTTGAAGCGCAGTTCTCCCATAGTGCATTATCGGGGAATAACTAGTGCTAACTTAGCACTATAAATGTCTTGAAAACGCGGAATGGACCTGTCACGGCCTTGATACGGTATTTGTGGAGACGTTACGTCAACGGGATGAACGTGATACCACCGCAGCACACGCGCCGCGAAACAGCTGCTTTGCCACTGTGGCGGTGACGATACATACAAAAAGTTCGTATTACATCTATTATCTTACACGCCCTCACCACACAGGTTTCGTACAAGCTCACAACATTTCCATTTTCATCAAGACCGTACCAAGTATCTACTTATCTATCGGTTCGAACTACGTCCAGTGAATGTCCAGCCAGGCACGCGGAGCACGTAGAAAGGAGGGACTCTGGTGTGACGGCACTTTGACGTCAAGATATAAGTGTTAAAAGGTTCATTTTAAAGGCAGTGTTCTTGAAACTGACTTAATGCACGCACGTTTACTGAGGTGTTGAAAACATTATGTCTGTCCGGTTCAATTCCCACTCCCGGTGCCTGCGAGTTTGTTATGTGGTGATAATGCGCGTACTAAATAATGCTTACTTTCATGGGGCATTTTCCATGGTAAAGCATGAGAAATTGTTTGCTTGACCTGACGACTCATTGTGACTTAGGGCAAACAGGTGTTAGGGCGAAACGACCCGATACCCTGGTAAACAGACTCCGATATGTGTACGCAAAATGAGATTTTAAATATTACAAGACACCATGTTTTTCAACCGAAATTGAAAGCATTTTTGTAAAACAGTTGTTTTTTTCATTCCATAAAGAGCTGAATTAAAATTTCATTTGAAAGAGAACAATTTATCCAATCTCAAACTGCCACGCTGTCTCTTTAAGCACATTGACCATGCGAGAATAGGAGTTATACATATACAACATTAGTAATCATTAAATGGTATATGCAACGATAGTTTCCAAGAATATAAAAAAAATAAAACCACAGAATAAAAAAGAATATGGTTTCGATTGTGTGCACTTACTTATTGTTTAGGTATCAACTTTAAGGCCATCGTTTGATCATTTGAAACAAAATAAAAACAATAAATACTACTAAAAATTTGCAAAAGTAAATTCTGTGGGAGCTGTTGCAAGTTGTGAATGTTGAAGGACTTGCGTACAACAATAGAATAACGCATACCGTAAACAAACATTATCTACAGAAAGGACGGTTAATGCCCTAAAACATGCATTATACATTAAACTAGATTTCTTAATTCACTTGGTCAATATTTAACCTGAATTTGCTGGCCATTAATAAAGTCACTTCGCACCAGCCAACGCAAACATTGTAGAACTGGACCACCGAGAACACTAATCCCTCTCTGCACACAGACTGTGGACACAAGGACGTCCTTCACACTCAGTCACTGAACCCAGGTATGGAATATAATTACTTGTTCACGAATGCTTTGAGCTTTCATGAGTTCATACGTACAGCTCCCAGCGTCCCGGAGGGTAAATAGCTGGGCGTTGGATTATTGCAAGGTGGAACATACCATGCTAATGAACGATTACTTGTTTGACAGGTAAAGGAGCACACTAACGTTTCATGGAAGCAAGGCTTTTGCAGTTTTGACGCAAAACAGGAGTCTCCTACAAGTCCTACCAATTAAAAATGTGCATTACGTTCATATTTACCTTTACCAGTAAACATGTAATGTTTAATAATGAAATACAATGTAGATTAAGAAAAGCTATATTAAGATTGTATTTCACCATTCACCAGACAATTGACCTCCGGTGAAAAAAAGATTGCGCATATTAAGTTCATATTGCTATCCATGTGTATACAAACTTTCATGTTGTATGTTATGCACCTTTAGGTAAATTGCTTTATTTGTGTAGTTCTATTTTTATAAGCAGTCACCCGACATTTGATATGTGCAAAACTAAAGGGCTATGCATTACCCTTTCAACACTTTTAATATGCATACCAAGTTGCACAATTATATTCGATGTACTTTTCAAGATTTCTTTTTTGCGGAACGAAAGACTGACACATCGAAAAAAAGAAGAAGGGGCTGACAGACGGACAAGAGGCAACACATAGCAAAATAATTACACCAAGTTTCATGATCATGATTTTTACGATGTGTATGAAGTTTTTGAGTTATTACAAAATTAAGTCGAGTTCTGTTTTAACTAACAGTGACCTCACTTTTGACCTCAGGTTAAAACCGCAAGTGTTTGCATATTTCCCAAGTGGTCTTTTTAAGGATTCCCAGTTTTGTCCAATGATCTTCATCACTTTTTGATAAATGTACAATCCAGGTAAATGATATGTATTTTTCTAGTTATTTCAGTTTTTGCTGACGGACAGATATGGGACGGGTGAGCACAGGGCGGTATTAACGGACGATTTAACCTAACGATAGACATGACGTTGGGTAAACATATAGTCACAGTTAAACATGAAAGACCACAAAAAATGATAAGACGTTCATCGGATTTCCCGCTCCTAAAATCGTATAATAAAATGAAAATATTGTTTTCGCCCACAATGTCCATTTTACCCCGCATCCAACTTTTTTTAAATGGATTTTGTTTCATTGATATTTGTTAAGTCCAGATATTTTCGTTGGTTTTTCGTACTTTAACAATCACTTCTTACGGTGGAACGACAACAACTGGTCCGGATTGTATTAAGAGGGAGCTATTGGCAATATATAAAGCTTCAAATGCGTTAGTCATAAAATGCTCAATACACATGGAAACTGCATTTATTTTTAATTCTGCGCTTTTTGCTCACCTCTGATTAAAATGGAAATGCAATATAAAAATAGTTGTTTTTATTATTTTTTATTTCGTTCGCTCCAATTTGTTTAGGGAGAAATTGAATGTTACACCTTACGTACAAGTCCGTTTATGTACCGGCACTTTATGTACAACTATCTGACACTTACTTTATGTACCATATGTATAATATATAGAGATAAATGATATATGGTCTAAAATGAATGTGCGTTATTAATAAAATGTATTTTGTGTGATATTATTTATGAATTTAGACTTATATATTGCCATAGATTATATGTTTTGCCAGATTGTCTAAGTGTCAGTGAGTGCCTTAGTGTAATGTATTAGCCCCAGTAGAAATACATGATTCATTACCGGTATATAACGAGCATCCCTGAAACTATGCACCTGGTCCTTATTTTCATTGGAGTGATCCGAGGCACGTTATGCGTGGCTTTCATTGTCATTTGTACAGTTTCGGTTGGAAGGGGATGGTCTTCGTCCTGAGTTTCCATTAGCGCTGTTCTGATGAGCATGACTGACAACCCGAATACCTTTAAGTGATATGTCACAACTTTTCTCCTTCAGGACATTTACAATAGTCTTGAGATTTTGGTTGAGAGTAAAGATGTAATGTAGTTAAACATATCGTATATAGAATCATCATTTATCACTAAACAATAGTAATTGATATAGCCCAACTAAAACGGCAGACTGGCAAATGGGCACAAAACGCAATGATCTCAAAAAGAGATATCTAAAGAATTTGACACGATTAAAAACAAACATTTAGAGCGAACTTACAGAGTAAGAAATATGTTGGTTTGTAAGGAAACAATATTATTAAAAAAATATAGAATTATAAATCTTAATGACGCGATAAACTTGTTTAACTCGCCACTTATATAATGAAAACAAATGTATACTATTTGATAGCTGACTCAAGTGTGTTATTGTATTAACCGCGTTTTATATTATAATTCTAGCTATTAATGACACGAATTTCTCTCCCGATTATGTGCAATTTCATTATCCCTATATACAAGACACCCGCCTGTGCGAAAGAAAAACTAAGGAAAATACTACAAACTGTTTAATCAAAAATACAAATAAGCACATTATTGTAATTATACACAAAATAACACCAACACAAGAGTACATTAGTACAGTATATAGATAAACTAGCTTAAAAAATAAAAACAAATCGCAAACTGCATTAGATTTTTGACTAAATAGAAGAAATTTGCCCGCAGCCATTTAGAATAAAAGATATATAAACTGTTTCATTGTACATAAACACATTTGGCGTTAGAAATATACTTTTTTTGTGATCGGTGGCAATAATGACACAATTATTCTAATAATAAAACACGTGATTTAATTTATCTATTTTTATTTATTGACAGTTTATGCTTATTATGCACGACATATATCATTAAACTATCTTGTCTAAAGCAAAGGTGTATGATATATTTATAGTTTTGAACGAAATTTTACATATTCGCTAAATTAAGTCACTAAACAAATTTCGATCAGTCTCACACGGGGGTATCAGTACGGGTGACGATCTTAGTGTAAATAAAGTCATGAGGCATTTTGAGTATACACAAACTGTTCGCATATTGGCAGTACAATTAATATCTTTCCATGTATTATTTATTTAATATTGGGATCTGATAGATTAAAGTGTTAATTGTTGAATAACACAACGGTATACATGGTGTATTCGTGCATGATAAACGCTTGTTAAACAATAGTTTGCAATCTGTATTCTTATTTGACATAAATACGTTTAAAAAAGAGATGAACGTTATTATATTCTAAATATATTACAGATCTATACAATATATGGTTGCTTATGTGTCACAGGATATTGCCACCATGCTGTGTTTCATATATGTTGGTAAATTTGTGAATAAAATACATTTAACGACCAGGTGATTTCATGTTGATTTTAATCTAATACTAAATACTGTTATTGAACGAGTACAGTTTAATCAAACTAGTTTTTTTCAAACAAAAACTGTTCTTTAGGAAAATATGCACTTTAAACAAAATTATACTAATACTATTATATGATACAAAACTGAGAAAATGAAGGAACGTTAATAAATCCATGAGACATAAACAATACGCAATAAACTACACACAAATCACACGATGTAATAAAAATGCCGATAACATCATTGGCCATTTTCCAAAACAAAGTCATCTATTCAAAAATGTATGTATACTGTCAAGCAAGCAAATTACAACTTCTGACTGCAAAACATGCTTAAAATATTGCTTTGTGTAAATATAATCCTCATTCCAAATAGGTAAAATTATGAAGCTGTTGCTATGCTTTTCAAAGATAATTTAAAAAATACATTTATTTCTAACACATTGTTAAAACTATGCTGATTTGAGAGCTGTAGCGGCAAAGCTTAAGATGTTTTCTTAAAGGTCCCCGCTCCAAATCCCGTCCCGGGGGAGGCAAAACTATTTTCCTGCTTTTATTATTATTATAATGAAATGTAATAACTTGAAGAAACATAAAAATTGGATTATTTTATAACACAATAGGATTAAACGTCGGCAGAAATCAAAACAAAATAAAGAAGGTGGAGAAACAAACGACACACACTTATGAACAGTAACGGTATCATTACATACGGTGACACTTTCTTAAATATTTAAACGTCATTATTCGACGAAGATCTATATACATTTGTATAATGGTGCATTTATATACTAAATGAACATTCGAAATAACTAAAGAGTGCGTTGTTAGCACATACAAATTGTTAACAACTCTCAAGACAGCAAACATGAAATGAAGGGAGAAAACTGCTCATTATACTCAAAAACACCAATGCGAGTTCAATACACCGGTGTTGTTATATTGCAAAAAAATATCAAAATGTCCATAGCATGGGGATCTATGAGTTATTATCAACATAATATATGTTTATAATGTATCTGGTTACATTTTAAAAAAAACGTGAATTTATTTTTGTCATAAAGTAATGTTTTGTTTAAAAATACACAAAACAATGAAATTACATCAATGTTATAACTTAATTCAATGCAAAAATATATTGAAACACTATAATCATAAAAGGAACGCATTCGACTCCGCGTTCTTTGTATCAACCAGTGCGCAAACCAAACAAAGCAGTTTTGATTCTCTGCTTTTAGAAGTTTTGATACATTCCTGGTTTCTGAACGTAGGCCAACATTACTTCGTAGCAGATCCTAAGCTGTGCCTGAAACCAGACAGACACACATTACTTACACTAAAAGTTAAACATTTCAATCAAACCTCCAACAGCACACACCGATATTATTAACTTGTTTAGTTAAAAATACAAAATTGTATCCAAGACTGAAACATAGAAACTTTTTGCAAAAAAGTGTATGCCACCAATCTTAAAATATACTGAAAATTCGGTATTTATCAAGACATGCCTTTATTTTAATGCGTATTTGCCACCAACAGTTATTGTATTAGTATCACGCACATTAAGTTGCATTAAATATCTTACAGCGCTATGGATAATGTGTTTCTCTTGTTGCTTCATTGACGTGACTGTTTCGACAAGGTTGATTTGTCCATCGTGCTTCACAACACGACATATCTCGCTCAACAACACCACAACTATCCCGCTTCTGTGAAAGTTCGAACTGAAATGGCCGGTACTATTCGAAAACATTTGGCTATCGATACAATCCCGATATTTATGTTGTGAATACAACTAAATATGCCTAAATGTGAGTATAACGCTTAAGGTTTGGTATTTAAGAGACTTATCGATGTCCTAATTCTAAATCCTTTTACTAACAAAGCATATTCCCACTCTGGACACATACATGAATATTATTGCAAAATATTGTGTAACTGTTAAAAATATCGTCCGATACTCTGTGCTAATACATTTTTTCATGCTGCATCTACTAGCACAATCCAGTTGAGTACGTTTATTAAGTTAATTGTCAANAATCAGTTGTTTGAAACATGACTAATATCATTGTTTTATTCACGATAAAAAGAACACTGTGTCTTTTTATTTTCATTCAAGGTATCAAGGAAACATATGGCCTGAGCTTATCAGCCCCATTACATGTGATTTATTACTTTTCATTGCCTGCCTGCTGATACGCTGACCCCTGCATCAAATTAACAGTTATTGTTACAAGATAGTGGGAGAGTAGTTACTACTCTCTCTCTGGGGCCTGACACAGAACAGTGTGTTTGTATTTCATATAGAACAGAATGATGTTTGAACAATCTAATGACTGTATTGTAGATAGGGGGAATGTCTGTTTGAAAAGAGAAACAGGTTTGGGGACATATATAATTCTGCTGTTTTATGTTTTAATTTTATACCTTATAATGGTTAAATTAAAAACAAAAAAAGGATGTGGTAAGGAAATATGAGCTTGACTTTTCAGACAAATGAAAGGAAACCTTCTTTTTATCTGTATTTGGTTTAAAGTGAGTTTTTTTAACCATTTGGGGAAATGGGCTGGGAACTTGAATATTGAAAACACTTATTCACTCCTACTTGGATGGGCACTGAAGTTGTTTATCTTGAAAATGCTTCTAGGAGCGGCTTATCAGCAGGGTCACATTAGCGTATAATTAACAGGACATAAAGACGGTTAGCATGCTGGCATATATCTTACTTAGGGCCATATCCAATTACCAGATGCTCTTATCAAGCAGACATTTTCTTGAAAATTGCGTTTCTCCAGTTTTCAGAGTATATTTAACATGCAATGTGCAGGAATTTGAAACCAAAGAAATTATTTTAGAACAGTTTAATATCCAATTTAAATTAATAAATGACGTTACACGGATGTACAATGAAAACGATGAAAACAATGTCACAATGAATATTCAATATTATACAGTAGTTATATACAGTTGTTAGGTTAAAGTATGTAATTTTGCCAAAGTGTACTTTTAGTAAGTTGTACTTTTTAAACAAAACAATAAATAGATACTACTAATATTTAACATATTATTTTAAACGTTTTGATTACTTGTATTTAGTTCATAAGAAGTGAAAANTGAAAACAATAGGTATGATAATTTGTATTATTAAACATTGTGTTGCGCCCCATGATATTGATTATATATTTTACTTGTCTTCATCAATATGTTTTAAAACGTTTAATCGAAATAATTGGCCTTTCATCTAATCGAATGATTTTACAGTGGAATACTTGATAATTTAAAAATTATCAATTATAATTATCTACCAGATATGACCGTTTATATATATATATATACCCATTATTACATCAGCAAATGGCAACTGGGCCGAGTGGTCATCATGGTCAGCTTGCATGGTCACGTGTGGCAACGCATCGCAGACGAGGACCAGTTCATGCACCAACCCTCCTCTAGTAAAAGGACTGTGAAGGGTCTAACGAAGGTTTCAAACAGTGCGTGTTGAGACCGTGTCCGGGTAAACACATATTGATCTTGTTTCGCAGCGGTCACAATTTTCAGCATTTCTCAATGTTTTTTTTAATAATTCATGTATGTGAATCTGATATTATGCATGTACTAGTGGACGCACATTTATCGGAAATACTTTGTAAATACTTCAGGGAACCCGATTTGTGTAATAACTTGAATTGACACTAATATCAAGCTATTTGAAGGGGACAAGATAGTGTCTCAATTTCGAATCGCAGACTTTGTTTGCAAACTTAAGTTAATTGGAATATTCTATGAATTTAATGGGATCAAATTTAATATTATTTATTAATACCCGTTGCACCCGAAATGATTGTACACCGAATAATATACAAAAGGACAATAAGCACGTTCATACACCATTACTTGTGCCTAAAAGGTAATCTACATTTTATTAGCTAGCGGAAATCGTGCTTATTCCGCAAACACAGACGTCTTGCACGTTCATCAATAAAAAAGTACGCGTATAAATAAGAGCATGTCAAACGTTTATCATTTGACCAATCTCTTGCCCTTGCTTATAAAACAAATATCTTTTAAGCAGAAAGATATCGCCAATAGAACTTCTCCAATCGACCGTCATTTGCTAATTTAAAAGTAGTATGTGAACTTGTAAATGACATGATGGTAATTTGTAATGACTCCCTTGTTAACATGCCGCGTTGGCATATACTTTGTAAAAGCTCGTCATATAGTTTTGATTGATAACTAAATCCATGTCGCGTTCATTATTGTTAATACATGTATGTTATTTTCAGGATCATCGAATATAAGCTTCATATTTTGGATCCTTTAAACAGCACGATTTCTTGCTTAATTTCGTCATTCTTCTCCTCTCAATATTTTTTCCTCACTCTTCTTGCGAATCAGGCGCTTGACTTTTGTATGATAACAATTTAATTGACAGTGTTAAAAGTGACGTGGGAGAACATTTCCATAACCTAAAAGTGTGTTATAATTGTCCAGTTAAGTGCGTCATAAACCTCAGCAGAAATAAAGTTTGGAGAAACAAAGATGGTGACTTAACTAAATGAAGACCACTTTTGCAAAACTTTTATTTAAATAATTGTTGCAAAAATAATATTGATATATTTACCTCGGAATTTACACGTCAACTTATCCCATTTTGTGAAACTATTATCCCATCCAAAATTGTAACAGTAACAACAGATGCTCCTCCATTGCAAAATCATATCATACGAAACGAAATACAACGTCATAAACGTGCAAATCAAAAAGCCAATGCCAACATTTAGACAGAGATTGGTAATAAGTAACCAGCAACGTAATTTGGATAATAATCTGGTCAGATCATCATACAAACTTCACGTTGATACTCTTGCTATCATAACACGTGAAAATAAACACTCCTCATTCGACGTCTGCAAACTTATTAACACGTTCACATGTATTAACAACACCTGACATCAAGAGTTGCCTCTTTCAAACTATGTATGGCAAATCACAAATTAATGCCGATGAATGTTAACATACTTACATTTTTTCTACATTATTCTGTTACATGTTTTGTAGTATCTGTGCTATACAAAAGTTCTTTACTGTTCCGAGTTTTTACATTTCTATACATTGTTTTTACATGTTAAGTAGTTTACAAAATAGAGAGAGCCCTATCATGAGCCTCGGGCTTTCTTCTAAATTATGTCAAATTGAATTTTAGACTCTCTGTGTTTAGCAATATTGCAATTTCTACATGTTTGTCGTAAATATTTAAAAAAAATATGTATGTTTGTATTGCATCGCTAATATGTGTTTGTAAATAACTAAATAAATATTGTTTGAACAAATTTAAATGTAAGCAATATATTGTTTGTAGCGTTGTGTTTTTTCTTCAATATGCAGGTTGTCTAAAGAACCTCTAGAACGATGATGAAAAGTTACATTATTATTGAAACGCAATGCTACCTTTGGCAAATATTCTTTTAGTATGTGTTATCTAAAAATTTAGATGTCTTCTGTGGATATTTTTATAGTTCACAGTATTTGGCAAATGACAGCATAAAACTTGAAACAGTTATACAGATGATACAATAATATAAGTAAAGTACAACCTTTGAAACGTTTACAATGTGGTATAGTGGTATTCTAATACTTGAACAATTATAGATTGCATTTGAGAATCAAAGTATAAAAGAACGCTTATTTTGAATTTAAATTAATCATCATTAGTTGACGGCAACTGGACTGATTGGTCAACTTGGTCAGCGTTTACGATCACATGTGGTAACACCACGCAAACAAGAACTAGAACGTGTACTAATCCTCCACCTTCCCACAACGGTACGGACTGTCAAGGGACTTCGGAGGATTACCAGCCATGCGTTCGAGAACCGTGTCCAGGTATATGTATACACAGTGTTTAACTAAGACTAAATGCTATGATAACAAATTAGCAAGGATTAATAATACTTCCGTTCATAGTGTGTGTCTTTGTGTTACTATTTGGTGTTGGCATATACAACTACTAAACTACGTATACTTGTCTAGTACATAATTATTGTAAAATTGAACTAATCATACTTGTTAGTTGACGGCAACTGGACTGATTGGTCAAGCTGGTCAGCGTGTTCGGTCACATGTGGAAGCGCAACGCAATCTAGAATAAGAACTTGTTCCAACCCGCCACCTGCAAACAATGGTACAGAGTGTGAAGATTCATCGGAAGATTATAAATCTTGCGTGCATGAACCCTGTCGAGGTAGGCTTTTATGGTTGGTTTATATTAAATACATAGTGCATAGTGTATACGTTTTGCGTATACAACGTTATTAATTAATCGCTAAATCAAACACTGCATTTTGCATGTACTACTTCATAATATATAACTACATTTGTAACACATTACATTCTGGTAAAATTTAAAATGCGTACAATTGCTGTTAAAACATAAGACTTACGGCGCTTATATGTAACGCTATAACAAAGCACCTATTACAACATCGGTAGCGTCTTAATCACTTTTATCTGTCCACGTAGGCTGGGGACAATGGAATGAATGGGGTTCATGTTCGTCGACTTGTGGTGTAGGAATGCAACATCGAAATAGGTCTTGTTACACGCCTATCTACACGAGTATAGATGATCTCTGTATTGACGATTACACAGACGTACAAATATGTATGTCACGCGCATGCGCAGGTATAATGCGTTTATGAAATGTACAGATTAAGTTTTGTAGTCTAATATTGATGATGGTTCTTCTTCAGCCAACTTTCAATTTTATCCCCCCTCCCCGATCACTGGGATATAAGTCGACCGTTAACACTTGGCGCAGTATGCAGCCATTTATTTATTTCCCTCACAGCTGCCCATAAATATGACACCTATTTCTAAAACACCAATAGTTTGTGTGATTGCGATGTATAATTGTTAAATATATTTCGTCGTAATGGTTAATATACAATATTTTCATTAAGTAAAAGTATTAACAATTTTAAATGTTTGTTTGGTACCATTTGAAGATATATATTTAAACATTGGCCTACTTTTGTTGTAGTATGGATAACGATATATATCTTTTTATATACTTCATTCTTGAGCGACACTGTTTTTTCTTGTTATACGCATGGTTTATTGCATACAATATGATACGTTTTTCTATTGAACATGCACTTCCAAGTTTCAATACAATCACAGATGGTGGCTGGTCAACTTGGAGCCCCTGGAGCACATGTTCGGCCTCGTGTTTCGGCGGAAACCGTAAACGATACCGCGGTTGTACGAACCCGCCACCATCTCCGTTTGGGCAACCGTGCGTCGGACAGAGTTTAGACGTAGACTCATGTAACACGTATGACTGTACAGGTAATACAAAAATATATGGGCCGATATGGGCACATGCATAGTCATTAATATACATTTAACCTATTGTTCAGCCATTCTTCGTAATGATAATAAACTAAAATGATCCACAAAAGTCAAACAGCTATATATTATACTTACTAACAAGTTCTTCATTTATTACCAAATATAGAAATTATTTTAAATAGGGTAATAACTATAGAAGCATTATCAGGACAAACGTTTTATTTACTCTTTAATATGAGATTAGTAACTGATTGTCTATACTATACCGGGCAATGCATACAAAATGACATTAAACATGTATAGAACAATAAAACTTAAAGCTAGGGACACCGCATTGGAACGGTCAATTAAAAGAATTTTTGTTTTCAGCAAGTTTGAAGGCATGTAAAACTTACCACTGTTCTAAATCATCTCGAAATGCGTATAAATGCTATACAATTGACAACAGACAAAGTACACACCAGATAAAGATATCTAACGATTAGTAAAAAGGCCAATGTTATAACACATCAGGAGTATACATCGGTTGCAAAGCAAAATAATCCTCACATATTTCCCAGCATAAATCACATATTCTTTTTTAAATCACACGAATGTAAATATATTTAACCTGTTAGCATCTCAATTCAAAATTGTTTATATATAAATATATTTATAACAGTTGGGGGATGGTCAGACTGGAGTAGTTGGGGCTCGTGTACGGCCTCTTGTCTCGGTGGAAACCATCAACGTCGCCGTGAATGTACCAACCCGTCACCTTCCTCGTGTGGGCGACCTTGTGATGGACCAAGTGTAGAAACTGACTCTTGTAACACGCATGACTGTGAAGGTAATTAAGGCGTCGGATATCAAATACAAACGATATTAACATACACTAGCATCAGTTTCGCTTTGTAACAAATGCATTGAATGGGCAATACCATTTTCTAAATCTATAGAATGTGTATAATGTTTTGTTGGCAAATGCAGAAAACTAATGATCTGCTTTACCATGTTCATGTGATGATAATCACGTCTGTCTTGTTTTGATCTTAATACTACTAGTTACCATTATCAAATGATCAGAACGTTAATCAGAGTGCGATCAGGTAAAACGGAGTATTGAGTGTTGTGTTTCTTTGTTTCTTAATACCCAGTTTGTAATCATCTCGAACAGCATTTTGATATCAACGCTATTTATTTATAGAATACATGGTATCCTAGTCGTATTGTTATACGTCTGAATGTCGTCCTTGTAACTCTTAAATTTAAACAGACATAATGAGACGAATTTATTTATTTTTTGGGGAAAAGAAAGCTCGGAAACGGAGCGCGGTAGTGGCAGGAGCCGGAAAAACGGAGGCTGGGGCTGGGGAACGACCACTTCTCGTAAGGTCCCGTAACTCAAACACTGCCCGGGATGTCGGGCCGAGAGGTAGGCCGCGAGGTTCGGCGGCTCAAAAAGCGGTGGCGTTAGAGACATCGCGCGGGCGTTTTTTGGCGGAAGATAAACAGCGATGTTGAGAAATGACATCCGCTGTTTATTTGTAACACAAATTCCGATTAATCGATGCGTTGGTGATTTGTTTCTAGATATAAACTGACTATTCTAATGTCAATATATACACGATGCGAGGTGATCGGATAAATTTCATGTACGATTTGAAATCATTCCTAATGATGAATTTCGATATTCTGAATCATGGTATTTTCTTTTATACCTAATGATAAAAAATGACATTTCTGCAGTGAAATAACAGCAGTGAAAATAAACAAATTGTTATTTTCAAAATAACAAATTTTCGGAACTCCTTTTTCTATTTTTAAATTATCATATGAAGATTTACTTCCCTTGTTTATATCCTTGTTTATATTTTTTTCTATGATCACGAGTGAAATAAAATCGATATTCCACCGAATCCAACACATTTTCTTTTAATTTTATGCCTTTTTTACCGTTTATTTACATTGTAAAAGAGTTTAACTGGAGAATTTCCTTGGAATAATGACGTCATTTCGTCAACATAATGACGTCAGTTCGTCAACAAAATGACGTCATTTCAATGTATTGAGGTACGCCACGGGAGAAAGGGTTACTTTTCAGCGAAAGAGAAACAGCTGTGAATTATTTTCTTTAAAAAATGGGCATAAAAGAACCAGAAAATGTATTCATGTCAGTGTAAGATCGTTTGTTATTTCAGTCGTGATCATGGAAAAATAATATTTTCACTCGTGGCTGCGCCACCCGAGAAAATATATTTTCTATGATCACTCGTGCAATAACAAACGATCTTACACTGACATGAACATATATCCTCTATTTATTATATTGGTGTTCAGGAAAATGTTTATTTTAACTAGACTGACCCTTTGTATAGAATGTATATACATGATTGTAATCTAGATATAATAATAAAAAATATTTTATATAAAAAAAACATCGTTTTAAACTTAATGCCAAACGATTTTGATCCTTTGTTTATCGATACAAACAAGAGGGCGAAGATGACACTATATCGCTCACCCTGGAACTGTGGCTTGGAAAGTTTCGAATCCAGAGGCATGATTGGAACGCTCCTTGTCACTGACATAATCTGATGTCACACAGCAAATATTAAAGCTGTGTGCTGTGTTATTTCAAAGTGTTTTCTTAAGTTATCATGCAATATATTCAATACTAAACATTGCACCCACGCCCACAGACAGGCCCAATTTTGATAACTGGGGTATATTACACCTTTATGCCTTGATGTTGAAGAGAATATTAAAAAAAATCACTAACAAATCTATATAAACATGTGACACCTGGTGCGTGGCCAGATGTGACCTAAGGAGCACGATTTGAACAAACTTTGTAGAGAACCACTATTCGATGTTGCGCATCAAATATTACGAACACTTGCGACTTCAGACAAGACGATTGTTAAAATTATATATTTTATATATCTAGACAACTCTTCTAACCACTGGGATGCCACGAGTTTTTACCACAGTGGCATGATTTTAGCAATCAATCTGTGCAGAGTACCACTATCTGATGCCACATACAATATATCAAGGTTGTGGACCATGCGGTATAAGAGACAAAGAAGTTATTTTGCAATATAACTATATAAATAATGTGACCCACCCAATTTTAACCCCAGGGGGGGGGAATTGGAACAAACAATGTAGAGGACCACCACGTGATATTGCATATTAAAAACCAAACATCTGGGCCTCGCAGTTTTAGATAAGAAGATTTTTAAATATTTACTATATACATTATACGCAGAACAAGTAATGCACAGTGTACATGTATGTCCAATTTGACCACAGGGACATGTTTAAACCAACCTGGTAGAGGGGCACAATTCCATGTTACATGCCAAATACCAAACCTTCTCTTGCGGTGTCAGAGAATTAGTTTTCACTTCATACATATAAATAAAAAGGGCAACCCCGAGGGAGGGGCAAAAATGGACCACATGGGCATGATTTGAACAAATATAGTAGAAGACCACCATACGAAGTTACATGCCAAATACCAAACCTCTGGGCATTGCGGTTTCATAGAACTATTTTGTTTTAAGTTTTCACTATAAACGTATAAGTAAAACAAGTAACCCTAGGAAAATCTTCCAGTGTATTTTGACTCCAGGGGTATGATTTGTACAAACTTGGTAGAGGAAATCCATATGATGATACACACAAACTATTTAACCCCTGACCCTTGCAGTTTCACGGAAGAAGATTTATTAAGTTTTTAACTGTACAAGTCTACACAAATCATGTGACCTGTTTTTTTTCTTTCAAAGGGGCATGATTTAAAAAACTTAGTAGAGACACCCTTTCGAAGTTACACACCAAATATTAAACCCATGACCCTTGCGAGGGATTTTTAAACTATGAATTTTTTAAATATGTGTTTAGTTTTGGTGATCTTTATATGCATCAGACTGGAACGAATTGAATAACTTTGAAAGAGGGTCACTCAAGGATAATTCCTGTGTAGTTGTGTTTAAATCGACCCAGCGGATTAGGAGGCGATGTCGTTTGAATGAAAACAATAACGGACGACGCACGCCCGACAAAAGGAGGTCCGAAAGAACACACTAGAAAGAAAAAGAGTAAAGGTGTGTGTGTGTGTGTGTGTTTGTAAAATAGAGGGCAACTAGCAAATGTACACGTTTGTTAGTACTCTGTATATTTTATATAGTTCCAAATATGGAGATAACATAAATTCATGTAGTCTAAACATTTGCATTTGCATGTTCCCATAGCTTATTAAAATCACAGGGCTCTAAACATGGGCTGCAGAATAATGTCCAAAATAAAGTAATTATTGTAAGAAGGACGTCAGCAGCACTTGTCGGTCTGCGAAGCTAACGCTGCTCTCGAAGATGTCCGCCGTCGCTCGAAATGAATTTCAACCAATCAGAGGCGAAGTTGTTCGTATCGTTGCCATAGTAACTGAAAGGCGACAAGGAGGGGGCGTACCCGGTCGAGTTCCGGATGTTATATTTCCCGTCGGTTCCGCTCGCGTATTGAAGCCTTCTGTAAGGTACTGCATCGACCTTGGGTACTAATAATGGGAAAAAAAACGAAGAGCCATTAATTAATTTAATCTTAACTAGAAATTTGCATTTAGGCATTATTTATACTACATTTTACTTGTAAGTGTCAATTTATTCACCAAGATACGGTTTTCCGTTGATACCACTCGTTGCTTTGCACCTAACGGAACAGAATAAATAATAGTATTGCACTGCAGAGTCCTTGTATTTGCATAAACTCACATCGAATAAATGACGAATATTTGGAGAAAGTATGTATAGTGTTGTTTTTTTTTAAAGAAATATCGATCAGACACACATATCAATAATCGATGTGCTACCTTTTACAATTGCAATATAATGGATCGACTAAATCAAGTTTTTTTGTATATCTGCGCATATATCAGAAAATTTTAATGGTTTTGAAAATTTCATTATATAGTGAAAAAATAAAATGAAAATCCAGCGACATCATTGGTAAAGAAATACCGTTATATCCAGTACATATTTATTTAAAGCAAGGGTCCAATTGTCAGTTTGAGTTAGGACAATGCATACATCACAAACAATACACATTAAACAATGATTAAACGATTGGGGGTTTAAACCGGTTAATGGGTAGTCTAACCTGATACTTATTGCAAAACTAATAACAAAACACACCAGTGTAAATTAATATTAACATCATAGCATCGTTATCCAAATTAAAAAGAATTAACTAGAATTTACATATTATTAAATTAGAATTTAATTACGCAATTGTTAAGACACATAAGAGCAAAAGTAGTATAAACTTTTGAAGCACGAGGAACTGAAATATTTATTAGCTTAATCCCTTCTTAACAACCAGATTTCAGTACATCGCAAAATATATGATAATTTCAAGATCATCGTAACGCATCAAAGGAAAAAATAGTATAACAGTGTATAAAATGCCCCATTACGTAGTTTGGATGTATAGTATATGCAAAATACTCATATTCTATATAATCAACATAGAATTTAATAGATAATTTAATACAGGAAACTTTTACATATAAAACAATTTCTGAACATCCTTTTTGTTAAAAAAGGCCTTAATGTTTCCGACTCTAGCTTCAGTTTCAACAGTGTATTAGTACTCAGCACATACATATGTGATATGTGTTTACAAATATATATATACATACAAATGCCCAGGCTGTGGGTCATGTGATATTTGAGAAGCCTACCGTTCGTGAAGGGGTTCATGTTCAACGTGCTCTTCCGGCCCGTGCGCGTGGTGGACACGAAACTGTCAACTAAACAAGAATATTTACATTGTACATGTAGAGGGCTTATATGTTTGAGCTGTTTGGTAAACACCCCAGGAAACCCGATACCTTGTGAGTAGCGTAATACCTTCGGAGCAGCATTGTGTATTTCTACATGAGCTATTTTAAAATATAAACTGGAAAGCAATATTTCTTATGTCTTACAAAACAACAATCGACATCACACTTAGAAACTTTCAATTCAAATACATAAATCGTATAATCGCGACCAATAAATATCTTTTTAAATGCAAATTATGCAACTCTAACTTATGTGATTTCTGCGGTGAAAATATCGAAACTATAGAACATCTCTTTTGGGAGTGCAAATACATCCAACCTATCTGGAATCAGTTGACATCCTTTCTTGGCCAACAACAACTAAACGTTAAACTATCCTTCTTAAATGTTAGTTTTGGAACTAACACAGTCAAATCAATAGACGGTAATAATAGTGTGAATTTTATCCTTATATTAATGAAATATTTTATCTTTAACATGAAATACAGAAAACAAATACCAAATTTTAATTGTTTTGTACATAGCCTGAAACTGAAGATTCAGATTGAGAAAGAGATAGCCCTTAGTAATGATACATTGCATATTTTTGAACAAAAATGGAATCGAATTAAATTTTCATAAAGCTTGTCCACTTATATACTTTTCACTTTATGTTAGCTTATCATTTTATATATGCCTTTTACTATTTTTTCTATTTTAAAATCTTATAACATCATTAATTAAATATAACAGAACACATACTATTGTCACTAATAAAATGTTTACAAACCAAGGTCACAAAAAATAATTATAAGGCATATTTTCCTGTACACTATGTTAGAACCATTGTCTGTGAATGAAATTCATGTTTGTATACAATAAATGCTTAAACATGAATAAAAAAAAAAGAAAAAAAAGACCCATGCTCTTTGAAGGAACCATGCCTCTTTTCCCTTCAAACAAACGAGACTGGGCAACAGTTGACGAAGAGTCCGTCGTTCTTCTTCCCAATCTTTTGTGGCCCCCAAGAATTGGCGACGACTCACCCCAGATCAGCGTCTACTGGCTGTTGGATTTGCCAGTATGTCCCTTACACAGACTGACAGAAATTCCTCACTCCTTCTTCCAGAGCGATCGTTCCTGATACACAACTTCCACTTCCTTGTGCTCCCTGGCTCTGCAGGCTTTCCCCTGGATAACAAGGCAAAGGTCCGACTCTACACCTATCAATCTCTCCTGGACATCGCCCATGGAAAGGACAAGTCCCCGTTTACTTATCAGGCAGATCTCCTAAAGGCTCTAACTCCCCTTTTCAAGAAATCTTCGACGCTCCTTGATCAAATCAGTCACATTCCTGTTAGAATGTAAATGTAATTTTAAAGTAAAAATTGTCAGAATGGACTGTGTTTGTCAAGTTAATTTGTAAACCAAATATTAGTGTGTACGCATCAACATGATTATACTTGTTTTGGCGGACGGACGGACATAAAACATTTACTGTGAAAATATTCACACTATGAAGTTACTTAACATTGAATTATATGCCATGGACGTTAATGGAAATACTTTAAACATGGACTTTGTATGTGTGTAAAATTGAATTGTGTTTCACGGACTTGTGTGCCTACTAATATACACATGAACTATTGAACAGTGTTTCGATGACTTTTTGTTGTAAAAAAATGAACATTAAAGTGTTGAAAAGTGCTCAACGTACCTGAAAACTGTGAAGGGCCAGCCGCATCCTGAAATCTGTACTTTAATAAACTGAAGTATAAATGAAATTAATGTTATTATAATACATGACATATTTTGTTTATAACTATACATGTTTATTATGTTATGTATTATCTGATTGTTGTTCATGTTCAAACTTCAGGAGAAGTTTATCGCTTAAATGTAGGGGAAATGTAAGGACCTGGAGTATTAACTACCTTGTTTATTATCTGTAATTTCATTAACATAAACAACCTGTTATTGTTTAAAGTAAGATTCATTATAGTCTCCCATACATAAGATTGTGGTTGGAGTGTTTTATTGTTATATTAACTTATGGTAATCATTTGCATATGTTTAGTATAATTATTAAGAACAGAACTTGAATTCTAAAACTTACTGTCAATGTCCAAACTGCAAGGGTGCTAGCCAAACCGTCATCTTGCACTGATTGTATAAGTTATATTCGCATCTACATGATTTATCATTGTATAATTATAATTATACGATTACGTGTTACTCTAAGACACTATTCATTGGTGTTTAATGTTCATATGTGTTGTTATTTGTGTAAACTTCGCCATTCCTAAAAAGCACGTTTTGGCTGTGGCATTATTCGGATATATTGTTCCCGTAATATTTCTTCTCTGTCATAAATGCAAATGTGTTTAGGTCAAAGAGAAGTCTATTTGTTTATTGTAAGATGCAGCATTTTTACTTATCTTTATATGCTCTTTAAATGTTATTGTTAGTGAAAATATGATGTTATTGTTGAATGTTTTCCGCTAAAGAACTGTTTTTAGGATTTAGGATTCATAATGCATTTGATTGGTTGATATATTCCTAAGTCATTTTCATTGGTTGGTGCTCAGAATCCTAAATCCTCAGTGCTTAGCGACAAATATAAATAGAGTCGATAAACAAACATTTGGTATCTATTATGATCTGATCAGATCGTTTATAGACAGCTCTCATAAGATCAATTGATTATTTTTTTTAAATAAGTAAACTTACAACTTTACATGGCGTCATTCACCATACCCAAGATGGTAAGCGTTATTAAGTATGATACAATGAACGTTTATTTAGGAACTCCAGAGAGCTTTAATGTGATGAAAGTTTATCGGCGCTATTTAATTTATAATACTGTTAAATGATGTTTTATTTATACGAGAACTGGTGCGTTTGGAATAACTTCCAATATTGATTAAACCTCGATTATGAAACCTTGCGACTGTGTTCTTCACATTATTGAAAGTGTCATCCTGACACGGGCACAGAAGACAGTGAACAGAACTTACCCGTGCCTAAGGGTGGGGTACCTTACAATACGTGTTTTGCTTCCAAACAACTGCTTTTTTGTTTCTTGCATATGCCAGTGAAATTCATCGTTTATGCGTGTTAATGTTACTTTTCAGTCCCGTCATTTATATTTTTTTCCATGAAATTAACAAGTGCTTTAAAACTTTTTGCTTGCTTACTGCAATATTGAACATGCTTATTCATTCTTTATTTCTTGGTTTCTATTTTAATTATCTGTTCGCCTAAGTACATTTGGACTTTTGCTAATGAATTTATCGTGCGCATTTCCTGTTGCCTTATAAGATTAAAGGAAACCAATAAAAATGACTTTCTAGCGCAAAAAAGCCTTACAGAAGTTAAATAGTTTCGGGGATGTATACTATGTTTGTTGAAACATCGATTTTGGCGTCTCAGCAGCTTTTGCTGAAAGTACATTCCGCACAAACATAAGTTCGTTAGGAATAGTAATTATTTTGTTCTCGTTTTTTGTGTGCAATTTACATAACATGCGAAACAAATGATAAACAAGCAAATGTTTTGTTTTATGTGAATCTGTCGTACGAGCTTCATAAGATATCATGATGAATAAAAGCAATACATTAATATAATGTATTATTAAAATTAAAAATATAAATGTTATGCAAGTTAAGAAAATATATTTCAGCTTTTCGAAATTGAGAGTTACTGAGTTTGTTTAAAAAAAAAATATTTCAGTAATATATATTGTTTTGTCATGAATATAACAATTGGTCTACTGGTCAAAATGTGTATTGTTATTTATATGTTTATCTCTACCGCCTGACACAGTTATTTTGGAAACGTTCCAGGAAAATCAATAAATAAAATATGGTGGCGTAATTGGCAATTAGCTTAATAGAAACACACATCAATAATCAAATCTATTTTCGCCAAATAAATAAATGCCAATAATTGTCATTTAATTTTCTGACCACTATACCAAGTTTACCAATGATTCGTTCTTGTTTCAATATAAGAATACGTAGGTCATCATGTTTTCAACAAGGGACACATAGTCTGTCTTTGCGATTCACATTAAAATGTCCGAGTTTAATATTAAATTGATGATTGGATCATAAAACAGCATTATAGCTCGTCTAAACTAAAATGAAAAATCACTTGATAAGTATGTATCAGTGTTAAAAACTGTTAAACAACGATTTAAATTGCTTTTATGTATCGCAGCGCGTTTAGCGCGCTGAAGTTTCCAATTGATTGTGCAAATTTGGGTCACTCAGTTAGAGACGCGCTACTTAAAACTATAAGCGAATAAAGTGATGTCACCGATATCCTGCGCAAGCCACTAATAACCAAAGCCAAACATAAACAGGAGGCGTTTAATTTTACCCGCCCATGCACGCCTTTACAGATCTTCTAGCGATTTGATCGTGTTAAACAAGTTTACTGTATGTCTTTAGTCGGGTCTTTGTAGTAATCGTCCAACATATTTGATAAATAAAGAGTTTAATAGTTAATAAATAGTGGCAGACGATGAGATTTTCATAGCACCATATTTTAATTTTAAGTAGAATCAACATCCAAGAATTATTTATAGAATTCTGTTGGAGACTTTTCAATAATTTCGCTATATATAGTTCCTAAAATTTGATCAAAATTTGTATAAAGGAAAAAAACATTAACTCGAACAATTAAGCTTGTTCAGTATGTGAAAGATGACCACGTGATTTCTTGCTTCGCCTTATGGCAAAAGACGCATCGCGTTCCTGTGCTGCTAATTTTGTTTTAGTGGCTCTTCAAGACAGTTTAGGGTAAAATTATAATCCCAAGTAATTAAATGGTTTAACATGAACAGTCATTAAGTGTTGGCCATTTATGAACACATTTTCGTAATAACAAAGTTTGCCCTCTTTTCTAAGAGCAATAATTACGGTATTATCTAAGTTAACTTGCATGCCCGTATCCTGACAGAAACTCGATATGGCGTTTAATTGTAGCTGCAAATTATTTGCCGTGTTAGCATACTTACTGGGATAATGTCTGCTACCGCATTTGAAGATTGGTACAATCATACTTTCACTCCAAAAGTCAGAAAAAGAGTCTGGATTAAATAGGTATAATATATTGCTGCGTATTCTTATAAAATTCGGCCCCTATACCGTGTATACCATGCGATTTAACAGGTTGAATATTTGCTATTGCATGTTTGCATGTGAATATTTTTTTATATTTCGGTTCAAATCTAATGTATTGCAGATACTTGGGCTTTTAAGTTATATTGCTTTTATCTGCGGTAATGTGGTATTTTTTATGAGGTAAAGAGCTGAAATACGTCACCCTGTTTATTCGCAGTAATACAAATTATCTCTGATTAAAGCCTTATTTTTACCATTTAACTATTCGCCAGAATGCCTTGAGGTTGTTCTAAAGCGAAGAGTTAGTTTTCTCTTATGTGATAATGATTTCGCTTTAAAAATATTTTTTTTTAAAGACATTCGGGCTTTTTTTAAGTTTAAAAAGTCGGCATTATAATTCGTCTTTACAATAAAATATTTATTTTCGTTTAGCCTCTAAACATATTTAACCCACTGTTCTGGTTGCGAGTTTTTACACGTAGAATTATTAAGTGCGTTCATATTAGCCTCTGGCGTCTTGTACAGTTGTAGTATTGTAACGACCGACTTAATTATATTCGTGTTTATTGACAATAAAATATAATCGCTACAATTTTGCAAGTCTTCATTGAATTGTTGCTTGAGATAATAAACTTTACAGTTTTTTTTTTAAAGAAATAGGGTCATAAGTATTAGCACTTTGTACATCGCCTTAAACGTTTCGATTGTTATAAGTTATGGGGCATTTTTATGGCGTATACAATAGAAAATGATAAGACTAGTCACATAATTCAACCCTTAAAATGGAAAGTAATGAAATAATTCTGATGAAATACCAAAGTTAACAATACTGTGGCCATCCCTTGCTCCACAAGTAAAAATGCCCTCTTTGTCGCTTAAACATTCCAAAATTAACAACGTGCGCATAAGCAATACAACACAAAACAATTAATGACGATCTAAAGTTAAGTTACAAGTCCTTGCTCTTCCATGGCAAGTAAAATAAATCAAAATCAACAACTACATTTTACAAGTAATTCAGGTTATCGGCAGGTATAAACTCGTATAAGCGTTTTGCTCTACCGTTAAAATCTCTCGCTGAATACAAATAATATTTATCTGGATATTTATTTTTACGAGAAACTATTATAATATTTTGATTTATAAAAAATAGAATTTCGTTGCTCTCGTGTAGTTTATTGTAAATAGATGTACCCTCTAGGAAGACGTACGCAAAGTATAACATTACATAACGCCATCTACAAAATACTCTTCTCTCATAGGCTGTTTGACGTCACATGCTGACCCCATATATTCTATATGGTGTCAGTAGACTAACATGACGTCACATGCTGACCCCATATATTCTCAATGGTGTCAGTAGATTAGCATGAAGTTTTGTTATTGTTATATAATGTTCTTGAGTTTAATATTTTCGATAATACTTGTTATAAGAAAACATTGTTTGTCCTTGTTAATTTGATGGAAAGTAGTTGGCGTGATATAATCGTGACAAGGTTAGTTTCTGACCCGATACGGGATATACGGTTCTGTGGAAAACCATATCGGGGCTCAACCTTCGGTCTTGCCCCGATATGGTTTTCCACAGAACCGTATATTCCGTATCGGGTCAGTAACTAACCCTGTAACTATTAATGTCATTCATTCTATCGTAAACGTGCGATCGCATATTAATTATAACACAATCTTTAAAATCATTACATAATTGCTTTATAAAACCCCATGATGTCTATTATTACCTTACGAAAACACTTACGCCTCCGCTATTGCGAATTGCGTTATAATGTTTAATCCTTACATTATATTTGATAATTAAATATTGATTCATTATCATAGAAATTCGACAAATCATTAACATTCAAACTAAAAATGTTTTATGTATGTCAGTAAAAAAACTAAACGTTTTTAAAAGATTGAATCGGATGAAAATAAATCCGTGTATATGTGTTAACATTGGAATTAAGAGTTCTGAAATGTACATGCCGTATGTGAAAACGATCGGTAACATTTGATTGATGTTATGCAGCTGTTATTAAGATATTATGTTCTGGTTGAAATAAGCGCAATTCATTCGATAGAAAGTGCTTTAAATGATCGTATTGTTGTTCTGCAATCAAGCATTGCAATTATGATATAACTGATACATGTTGTCTGCTTTAAACGTTGCTCTATGTCTTTGCCGCGAAAAGAATTCTCTGTGCGCTTCCAATATAGTTTTGCTTCACGTGACAGCCAAATAAAATTGGCTTGCAACGTTCCATTCTTTAAAATCGGGGACACCATGTTAAACGATATGTCTTTAATCTGAATGAAATTTTATTAGCCTTAAACTTTTATGAAATATTTGCAAACACTAATTTAATTGATGATTACTTATTCTTGACGTGTGCCCAATACGACATAAACACACAATGAACACAACACTTGAATCAATATGTGTCGTGTTCTGAGAAAACTGGACAAAATGCTTGTGCGTAAATTGTCATCCCAGATTAGCCTGTGCAGTCCGCACAGGCTAATCAGGGACGACAATTTCCGCTTTTATGGAATTTTTCGTTAAAATGATGTCTCTTCTTAGCGAAAATCCAGTTAAGGCATAAAGTGTCGTCCGTGATTAGCCTGTGCGGACTGCACAGGCTTATCTGGGACGACACTTCACGCACATGCATTATGCCCAGTTTTCTCAGAACACGACACATATAAGAAAACTCAAATCACAACTCATATCAGTATGCTTATATTTATTTTTCAAATTTCAAATGGCACGAATTGCGCTTTTGAAATGCGGTCGACCCTGCTTCTAATATGGTTAACTGTCGCAGATCGGGCAGCAAGCGCCTGGTGGTGTGTAGCCTTTGCAGGGCGGACAAACAACGGGGGTACAATTTACCGAGCCATTTCTACAGTAACACTGCTTGCATTTGTCTTTGCTCTTGACATTGTCACCTATATGGAAAATACGGATAATTAAAGGTATTTGTTGATTTTTGCAACGTAATTGATTTTCATTAACGAGTGATAAGAAACATGAACATTTTCATTGTATTCCAATAATAAACAAAACGTTATTTTTTATTTAATCGTCTCCGCATTTTAAACCATTCAAATTCTATAAAACAAAAAAGAAGACTGCATGGCGTTATGAACGTCAAGTAAATGCTTTTTTTTAATCAGTGAATGCCTTGTGGATCTATACACATGGGTGCATAATCCGATCGATTTTTTGAAAACGTTGAACGAAAATAATATTAAACAGATGGATTTCTATCTAATGGTTAATTCGATAATAATAAAACATGGTCAAACATGCACATGCTATTTTACATATTAATTTCATGCATTGGCGACTTTTAACTTTACACGACCAAATACAAATAACACTTCAATAATTATTGACCGATGGAAAGCATGTTTGAAAACAATAAAAACACTACCTTCGTCATAGTATTCACCATCGTAGGAGCAACGTTCTGAAAAGGGAAGAGTGCGCAATAATAAATAACTAGTTTGTATATCTATAAAAATGAACGATTGTATTCAAAAAGTATGGTAAACGTAATGCCCCTTGTTAACCAGAACACATGATAAATTTACTATATGATATTTAAACAAGGATCTCCTTACAAGTGAAATGACATAACATTATAAATTAAAACTATAGGACAAAATGTATATAATAATTATTGTACACAAAATCTAGATTTATTTTCTGGAAATCATTTAAAACAGCTATCAGGTCACCGGAAATTGTAGCATCCAGAGTAAAAATGCAAATAACAAATATGTATACTGAAACGAAAATACGATGGGCCGTATTTCACTTAAAAAAAAAAACAAACAAATTATTTAGATTTTCAAAAAAAGCAAGTGTTAATGAAAAGAATGTTTTTGCTTTTACACGAAACAAATCGATCGATTAATATTTGAAAATCCTATTCAATATACATTCGTTGATTAACTACCCAGTTTTTATTGAGATTCCATGATAATTACACAATTTTTTCCTTTTTCTAACTCGGGTTTTTATGCAGAAAAGTGTACCGTTGGAACTTGATTGGCAATATTGAATTTTTAAAAGAACCCAATACAAATAGAACATAACGAACGACTGATTCATTGTTTACTTTCAATCTGAACTTACTTGGACAAGCACGTTTAGAACACTCGACTTTTCCATCGTCACATTTGCAGTCGTTACAGTCGTCTTTGAACGTTTGACCGTGCTTGTAGGGTTTTCCTTCGTAGGTACATGGCTCCTCTGTAATTCAACACAATATGCTAAGCGTGAAACCTCAGCTGCATCAACAAAAAGGAAAGATGCATTTTACTATTGCTCTCTATTTATGGCAATTATCCAATTTATGAACTTGGGACGAAACACAAATATAACAGACAACACCCGCAAGTGCTGAACAGAACATATACAATAATACAAATTTGATCACCGAATGGGAACAGTCAAATCAAAGCATTTGGAGATTAAACTATAGCCCAAAACCTCACAATCATCCCGAAGCTATAAATATCAATAGCGCATTTTTATAATTGACAACACGGACAAATAAAAACACACACATTAACTGAAAGTGAATAATGCAGCGGTCATCGACTTGGAACGACCAAAAACAAAATCCGTGGGATTAAAATACATAAAAACGTATTTCACTATAACAAAATACTTATTTGGATTGAAAGACGAGTATCCTTTCATAAAAACATGCTTTCAAACGTACAAAATTAATAAATTCATATTTGTATATCTAATGTTATTGACATTTTCACTTAACTGAACAAGTTGTTTTTAGATTAACCGAACATTACACAATTTTCGATTTTACTAAAATGATTTAATGCAGAAACTTTAATTCTGGGAACAGGATAGCCAATGTTGAAACTTGTACTAGAGATAAATATGAATGCAACCTAACAAAGGACAGAACCATGGTATATATGAATTGTATCAATGAACTAACTGGGACACACGAGTTTAGAACACTCGACTTTTCCATCGTCACATTCGCAGTCGTTACAGTCGTCTTTGAACGTTTGACCGTGTTTGTAGGGTTTTGCTTTGTAGTTGCATGGGTCCTTTGTAATTGAACAAAAATATGTACGAAGTTAAACATAAGCTGCATCAGCAGGAACGAAACATTATAATAGCATGTTGTTCTTAGCGGGGCTTACTTGGACATGCTTTCTTAGTGCATACTGCATTTCCATCATCACATTTGCATTCGTTGCAGTCTTCCTTGAAGGTCTGACCGTCCTTGTACGGTTTTCCTTTGTACATGCATGGCTTCTCTGAAAGTGACATAATTATGCCCTCAATCGTTTGTTAACGAAACTTTCTTTTCGTTATAATGTCAATCTTTGGCAATTTGTTAAGATGATTTAAACACAATAAAGATCATGATCATTGTTTGGAATAATTATCATAACTACTAAAGTGTTAATGTTGATTTGCTCTTGGTATTCAATGTGTAACAACAACATACTTGGACAAACACATTGATTATGTTTAGTTGACAATTTATGAAATAGTATGCATTCATATCGAACCACGTGTGTTGTAAATATTGAATAGAAAACGGAACGAGATTGTGTGTATCAGAAACTAAAACATCGATTCATGTCTTAATCGGACATTTCTGTTCAGTACGCGATACTTTTAAAATGTTTCATGTGTAATTGTTACACTCGTCCTTTTTAAAGTTGTTTGCGCCTGGAGTTAATGCGGTTTGCAAATTGCAATGATTTACAATTAATAGTGGTCAAAAAGAAACCTTTTAATACATGCATTTAGTGAACTATTTCAATAAAAAGGTACCTAAATATTTAATGACTGACCACTTAAAATAATCCAGCATATATGACGGCAATCAAGTGGTTAGAATAACATACATAACGATATAATAAAGCATGATATATAAGTTATTGGATTTTATGACTCCGCACACGTGACTGCACACGTGACTTCACGAGTTTTCCTGCTCAGATAAAACCACGCGCATGTTCACTCGTTAAAAGTCATGCCCTTACTCAAAACGCCGCATGCATCAACATTATACGCACTTTCCTGACGCCAGTCAATAGTGAGAAGATGAATGTCATTCAATACCTTAAAAAATTAACATACAAATATAAGCTATGTATGTTACTTACCGTATGCCGATGCCAAAACGCAAAGGCTCGCCATAATGAAAATGGATTGTATCGGCGTCATCTGGAACAAAAACAATTGTCAATTTATACTTCACTACACAACGGCTCGGGGAAATAGAAATAGAAAATTAGAACACGAAGTCGTTATTTCGAACTTTTAAATATCTATGCATAAGAATTTCAAAAAAATGTTCATTAAACGACTACAACTTGCAAGCAAACAAACACACATTTTAACATAATATAATCGATATTTATGTAAATGGAGTAAAATAAAAATAAAGTAAAACTGCAGCTGCAACATCAGGAGAGCAAATCCGTTTTATACAGTTCGGTGCTTTATTTATGGTATGGAACCAGTTGTCGGACAGGGAGACAGAAAACGAATGGACTAGTTAATACACACATGTATATACACAAATAAATAAAACTAGGGTGCCCGCCTTAGAACAATCACTGCAAAAGCACTGGGTTTATAAACTGGTGTTTTGGCGCACCAAACTTCACACTTAGCCCAGGACAATTGTAAGAATTATACAAAGTTTACTCTGTATCTAATGGCAACATCGGTGAATATCTCATGGTTATACATAATCACGTGATATCTGCATATTCTAAATATAAATAAACAGATTAAAAACAGTTCAAGATGCGCGTTGAAATAATGTTTGTATACATGTACACATATTTTTAAAGCTTATGATTAATTTACAGAATATTTATAGCCAAGAACGTCAGAATTTTAATAATCAAACAAACCAATCAAACAAATCATATAAAAGTTTTTTAACTAACTTATTCATTAAATTACATAAAAATAAAAAATCAATCGAGTAATGTATGAATTTAATAAATTACTATATTTGCCAAATGCAAGATAGATTACAAAGTATTATGAACAAACTCAAAACTAATAATTTATTTTTTGAAATTTAAATATCAAGTGAAGACCAAAAACCCACATAAGAATGCAGTTTAATTAAAACAAGATAAACGCATTACCTTGAATACTAAACAGCTCCTTTCGTCAAAGTCGAACCGTGGACAAACAAACAAACCCTGAGGAATATCGCTATTTATATTTAAGGGACGGTCCAATTTGAGTGGGTTGCATATGCCAGCACCAGGCTGTTACCGAAAACAGCAAGGGATTTAAAAAATAACATTGAAAGTTATTACGTACTCTTATGTTTCGAGTGAGAACATGGACATATAATTAGACTACATAAAAGGCCAATAGTGCAACTAACAGTAAAGTGCATCTTGTATTGGTTTGCGTGCTGTTAAAGAGGCTTATCTCCGCTGAGTAGCCATCCTGCCACCGTCGGCATCACATTGAACAGCTGGAATCTCAATAACCAAAGAAAATGTCGCACAACAAAAATAATTGGGACTTTGAAATTAACTGTTCTAATGTACTCTGTCTACCCAGCACTTGGGAAATCACTGTTTTTCTTTGCAGCTTAAATCCACCGGCATACATTACACTTGTATTATATGTGTATATGTCAATGTACTAGTATATAATAGAGTGCCTTTAATATTCTGGCATCTTGCATGATATATTACAGACATTGCTGTAATGTATGTAGATAAAAAACACGCATACCATGACACATACACATATACACACTTCATACATACATACACATTCACAGATGAAATGTTATGCTAGATAGACGACCCTTTTCAGCTAATGATCAAAACAGTCATGAATAGAAACATGACTCATTGCTCAGCTAAGTAGCCAAGCCAAAACGATGGTATAAAATGACAAGAAATTAAACTATATTGAACTGCGGAATACCCTTTGCACGGAACAGGCGTTTTTGGTCTGCAAAAGAGCCTTAAATAGTTCTGTACTTAAATCTACATTCGGCATTTTCAGCCTTGAATTGTGGTGTTAAGGTCAAGGAGAAATTGGGTAAAGACGAAATAAGTGTAGTTACGACAATGTTTACACCGCAAATGATGCGATTATGCAAATATCTGCAATGTGTAATCTCTGTTATGTGTGTGTAATGTCTGATTAATTACGTCACATATTATGTAATCTTACTCGTAAACATCTGTGATTAGATTTGACAGGTTCCGAGAAAAGCTCTCATGAAAGCCCTGAAATAACAAAGCACGTGCTGAAGTTACTTAAAATATTACCTTTATTTTATATGGTTTAAAGCTGATATTGTCTTTTTCATTTTTGACTGCTGGCCATGTTATCATACATAAGCCAATATATTTTTGCACTGATTTTCATTAACTTATGAAACCTATGACAACCGGTTGCGATTGAAGTGTTCAACCGCTGCGCAGTTATGAGAAAGCCGCCATAAAACACGACGTTATGATGGTATTATCTGCGTTTTCGTAATGAGGAAATCAACCAAATTGATATAACACGCAAACAGTATCCGAAATGGCATTATAGGCTAACAGTAACCAAACTAACATAAGGTTTACAGTAACCTTATATTGACCAAGACGCGATCAGTAACCAAAAGCGCATAACATGCGAATAGTTTACAGTAAAGTATAACTCATCAAAAGTAATCCAATTGCATAAAACGCAAACAGTTTTGAAAGATTCTACAAATTCAAGGTGTAACCTTAAATAAATGTTAAAAATAAAACCTTTGTCACACGTTTTTGATGTTTTTGTTCTGCGTTCTACAATACCATTGCAGTAGGGTAAAATGAAGAAGCTGGCGGCCATTTTTTGTGGTGCCGGTGGTGCCGGTTGAAGAGCGCGGCAATTTTGTTAGGATTTTAGGATTTAGGCGCTAGGAGCAGGTCAAGTCGATCGAAAGTCCAGGTGAAGGGTGTGATTTATTGGTATTCACCTGGTGCTGTTATGTATGTATTCGCTTACGGGTATGGTTATAAATCGGTGTTCATTGTTTTCGGTGTAATTCACCTGTCAGTTGTGCGTGACTTTTTGGTATTAGATTGTTAGGCGGTTCCACAGTATCGGCGCGTAAACGATTTAAATTATTGAATTTTTTTTCATGCGAACCCTAGATAGATAGATAGATTTATTTCAATATTGTGCAAGTAACATGGTAACAATAATGGTAACAATACAATTAAGATGTAACACATACATTTATAAATATAAAAATAAAGCATACATATAAATATTATAAAATAATATATTAATAAATAAATGTTTAATAATGTACCATATTAATCACATCAATATCAAGGATAACACAAGAAAGGAGAATACACCCCTTATTTCCATTGTGGTCCTTAATAGTGGTCTGACGTAGAGAGGTATAAAATAATTTTACACTTAAGTAAAAAATGATATATATGAAGCAAAAGGCATATATACAATTTCTTCATTAAAACCATCTATTAAATTCCTAAAATGAAATACTTAAATGACTACAATGCTAATTAATACTGACAATAACACAAAGCAACTTGGCACAATATTTACCTATACAATCATATCACAGTATTGCAAAACATCTTGTTAAAATTTAACTAAAAATGGTAATTACTTTACAAATTAAAATATTGATCTTTAATTGCTTTTTTAAACTGAGCAAGGCTGGACAGATTCCTTATATCAGTAGGAAGAGAATTCCATAGATTAGATCCCACATATGAAAATGTCTTAGATCCAAAGCCCTTAGCTGGTGGGGGCTGGTAAGATCCCTTTCCTCTGGATCTTGTATTGTAAAAATGGACTGTTTCTAAAGGCTTAAAATATTGACCCNCACTAATATAAGATCAATAATGGTACTTGACTCCTTATCAATTCTGGTAAATTCTGAAATCAACTGTTTAAAATTTATTTTTGAATGTATGAAAAGCGAGAACCTTGTTTGTATTGTTCCTCACAATGTTCGTTAACAGTGTTGCCATAGAAAGAAAAACAAGATTAAATCAGAGTACGTTTTCAGAATTATAATAGTGTTTGCATGCAGATTTATTTAATGGTATTATGTACGTTATGTAACTTATACATTATATTATGCTATTTCCAAAGTAAGCGGTTTGATTATACCAATATCAGCTCAAATAGTATTAACTCAATCTCACGTTCTCTTATCTACCACATCTTTCAATAATTACCTGCGAAAACTTACCAACAGCTGTTCACGCGTTCAGCTTTTCGCGCAGATCGATAACCAATCGGTAATTATTGACCATCGGAGCGTAATACGTGTCAGACTAGGTAGCCATGACATTCTTGCACAATCTCTTAACAGCTAGTTGATCTCGCATACATTCTTCATTAGAGCAAATCAATTAGTTTTTAAATGATTAAGCGATAATTAAAGATTCTGTATGTGTTTTTTTTCTTCTTTAAAGAAATTAGTGAATACAAAATAAAATAACACCAATACAAATAACCATAACCAATTTTAATAATTAATGATAATAATAAAAAATAATATTATACGCATTTATGTCGACAGTTATTAAATGAACATTTTTTTTTTCAAATCAAGTATTTGATCGCTAATGTGGAAATAATTGCTGACTAAAACAACAGCTTTAGCAAACTGCATTTACATGAAATGATGTTAATTTTTGGAAGTAATTGGTATTAATATTTGAATGATTGATATAAAGTGCTAGTGCCTTTAAAAACAAACCAAAATATTATGCAACTTTATACAAGCATTTACAAGTTCAAGCATGCACATATTTATTATATTGTGGGGTCAGTGGTCTAGTGGTACGATGCTGGTTTAGGGATCGAGAGGTCCCTGGTTCGAATCCCACTCGGGACACTGGATTTTTCTGAGCAAAAAAATTAATCCCACGCTTGTTCCTTTCCACCCAGGTGTATAAATGGGTACCTGTGAGGGAAATAAGTCAATGTGCCGTGGCTGCCTGTTGCGCCATATGTAAACGGACGACTTAAATCCCAGTGATCGGGGGGTTATTGTCGAAGTCGGCTGAAGATGCATATCGAAGCAGACTATAAGCCGCAACTTTAACTCTAACTTTAATCATCTACACAATATTTTTGCCAAGGGGAGATTAATCAGTAGGTATTTGTATTAACTATAATTCTTCGCAATAAAAATAAGATATTGTGTAAATATAAAAACAACGTGGAGATGATGGCCTTGGGTAAATGATATAATAGAACACAATACATTCATCGTTTAATAATTCTTCGTCAATCAAGTAACCCCCTAGAATCAATACTCCGAAGACGACGAGGGTTATCTGAAATTGTATCCTCCCATTTTGCATCGATATCCGAGGATGGGTCAAGGATTTTCTTAAACAAATAGTTATATTATGTCTGCATATTTTACTTTATGTAATCGATCCAACTACTACTAGTATTCGATCTGTAATACTTTATTAATTTCAAATGACTTATTACGTAACAAGTATATTGCTTTGAATACACCAGTCGTTTATAGTGCGAATATATGATTTAGAAAATTGTTAATTCTGTGAATTAACACGTGGACGCAGTAATTGAAATAATAGATGTTTGTATCGAGTTCGCACAATAAGTTTCGATCGGATGTATTTGCTACGGCAATTAATTCATCAAGCCTAGCTCCAAGAAGTACAGATTTAGTTCAAAATGTAACCCTTAGCGATGTGAAATATAAACATGCCACATAAAAATACAATCCGGGACATTGTTTATAGATTGTATCTAGTATTTTTACGATGAAGCACTTTTGTTTCGTGGTGATGTGATATGATGATAATTTATGGTATGTGATGAAAGTACTCTTTAATTTCTTATTTTTTCATCTAGGAAAATGAAAATATATTAAAATACATTAATGTCTGTATGTCATCAAGGTGAATATAATAGCTATCGTCTCGATTCGTACCTTCCAAATAACAGGTCAGGCTCAGTTTATTGATAGAAAAATCAACAAAGGCATGACATTGTGGCGCTTTTTTTTGTGCGAACCCGATATATTTCAAAATGTATTTGAAAAGCGAGAACTTGTTTGGTATAGTTTTTCACAATGTTTGTTAACAGTGTTGACTAAGAAATAGTTTAAAGAAAAATATTTTGAAGCAGTAGTTTAAGAATGAAAAGGTGGTGTACGTCTTAGCAAGAAAGATATGTTTTGTTAAAATGAAAATCATCTTTAAAAAGTTTAAATTTTTATAAAATGTAAATGAATTTTTTAAAATAAAGGTTGTGAAAAGAATTTACGGAAAAAGTACGTGCTTTAAAATTGTTATAATGAAAAAATCTTAAAAAAAGTTTAAATATAGTTTTTATTTTTATTTTAAATAAGTTAAATTTGAAAAGTTATACATATTTGTTTTTAAATATAAGAGACTGTTTTTGAAAATTAGTTTAAAAAATAATTTTAGAATGAAAAGTTAATCAAACTATTTTTTAAAATTAGATTAAGAAATAAATTTGAAAATGAAAACACTATGCAAAATATCTTTGATATAAGAAAATGTTTCTGAAAATTTAATTTATCAGCACTAGTTTTCAAATGAAAAGTTGTTGTACATCTTAGCAAGAAAAATTTGTTTTGTTAAGATGAAATTTAAAAAGTTAAAAAACAAATATATATATAAAATGTACATGAACTCGTTTAATAAAAATTTACAGAAAACAATACGTCTTATTTTTTAATAGAAAAACATTCATAAGAAAAGGGTTTTTGGTGTTTGAAATTAGTTTTAGAAATAATTTTAAAATACAAGTTAACAGATGAAAGGGAACGTTTTCAAACACATCCTGAAGTTATAAAGATAAACAGATGATAGTGACATTCCAATATACACAATTGATTATTACGAAGCTAGTCAACTCGTACCTAAGTCAACTCGTACTCGATTTGGTTAAGTCGTACCCGATTTTTGGTCAACACGTACCCCCACTAGTCAACTGGTACCCGATTTGGTCAACACGTACCCTCCTAAAAAATATTTATATATATCAAACACGTGAAATATGTTTGTGTATATGATTTTGATATGAATATAGGTTATAATTTTGTTCTTGCTTTTTTTTCAAAAATAGACAAGTTCATTATTTTTCACATGTGTATAATTATAAACGACGTGTTTGTCGTGCCTATAACTGAGTATGTTTTTCTCACTTTTATATGAGTACATTCCCAAATTACTATATAAAGGTAACCGGTTGAGGTCATGGAAGTTTGTCTCCGTGACGCCAGTATCTCGGAATCCGAGTCCGACAATGAGTCTGTGCCCGAGTCCGATAATGAGTCCGTGCCCGAGCCTGGCCAAGAGACCGAGTCTGAGTCCGACCAGGAGTCTGAGCCCGAGCCTGGCCAAGAATCCGAGCCCGACTCTGTTCAAGAGTCCGAGCTCGAGTCTGACAAGGAAACTTCTTTGCACGTGACCATGGTGCGTGTGTCCGCTGTTCCGATGGACGCTTCTGTGCACCTGATCGAGGTGCCTGTGTCCGCTGTTCCGATGGAGACCAATGACGACAGGTCTGTCCGTGCTGAAGCTCCGACAATCTTGAACAGTAAGTCTTTTGGCAAATTTAAATAATTTAAACAATTTAAGTGACATGAAAACAGCCTCATTTAAGGTCACATTGTAATAAAAAAATAACATAAGCTATAACTACTCCTATTATGCAACAAACGTACCTTGCTAATTTAAATTGTCTCACTACTTTATTACGTTGCGGGCGGGAATCGAACCAATAGGCTACTGAAGCGGTGCGACTAGAACATTACTTCATATATTATGAACAATGGGTATGTTAATATATATATATACGTACGTATATATATATATGTACGTTTTAGATCTATGGAAGACCCCTCCCTATCAGACAGCATTGTTGAACCATCGCCGGTAACCGGGAAGACTTTCGCCCTGTGGAAGCGCTACAGAGAGGGCAACCTCACCTCTACAGGTCTGCTGAAGGCGTTCAGCTGCCTGTATAAGCCAGCTGTGAGTGTCGTAGACGCCGAGTAATTGAACGTTGGTGGTGGTGGCAAATGTTTGTGTTGAACTGTGTGAACAAGTTTGTTTTCTTAGATAAAAACGTGTTGGTTCTGTTTAAAGTGTGACTGTATACACGCTTGTGTTCTTTGGTAAATGGTGTAAAATGTATGTTGGTTCTGTTTTAAGTGTGAACTTTGTTGCTGTATATAATCTATGCCCGTAGTTGTGTTAAGATTAATATATGTTCGTGTGTTTAATACATGTATGTAGTTCTTGTATAAGATGGTTTGTTTGTTACCCTGTGTGAAATATAATGTTTTTTGTTTTAAATGTGAACGTTGTTAAATGTGTATGTAGTATGTTATTTGTGTGTTTCATAAATGCCAAAAAAACATTACAGACCATAACTTGCGTTCTTTTTTAATTTTAATGTTCACATTATTCGAACATTCTGACCTTTGTTTCAAATTAACATGGAAATCTTATGATTTTATTGAAGAATGCTAAACCATCTAAATACTCATTAAATCCGTTTGTTTTTACACAATAATCTTATTTTTCTTTATTTTTACAAAATCAATTTAGATATTAACGTCCCGTGACAAGTTATGTGTTAATCAAAATTTAACAAAGGTGCCGATTAGGTTAATTGCGATATTAACGACCCGTGTCACGTAGGTGTTAATAAGTATTTTAGGTGTTGATTTATTGATTTAATCATGGACTAATCAATTTTCAGACGAACCATAATTTGATGCATATATATATATATATATATATATATATATATATAATGCAACAGTTATAGGTATTCATTAAAAAATAAGTGTGCATTTGCATATACTACATTAAAACATATTAATCAAGTCTATACTTCAGGCGTTATCGTCCGAAATTTTGGAAAACGGGATCATAATTAGCTGTACATTAAACTCCTTTTAAAAATGCCTAGCTAGAAACGTTTGAAATTTCATATTGTTATCTCTAATAAAATTAGCATAAAATGTGTTTCCCGTTCGTCTCCAAGCAAACAGATAATTGTTGTAATGCGTAGTGTTATTTGTGTACGCCAAATATATATGCTATTTGTTTGTATTTACATATGCAAACTTTTTCGTTATTTGTCTGTATTACAAACGAGTTATGTTCCACGTTTATAGTATAAAGATGTTTTACATGCATGTTATATACAGAGTAGTTTATGCACATGTACTTCAATGGTGTAATATTCATTCATATACCATGCATATAGTTCATATTTCAAGAATTTTACGAAAACACAAACTGCACATACATAACGTTTTATGTCTAGGCATGTATATCTTCTATCTATATAATATTGCACATAAGAAATGTTAATTTATTGATGAATTGCATGGTGTATAATACACTAATAATGCAGACTTAACAGAATACTGATCATATCAAACGTATTCATGTTTTACGTTATGATTAAAAATGCCGTTGTAAGCGATGTCTGTAAATATTTTGACAAGGGTCTGCTTTTATTATAGTTTTATATATTTCATACGTTTGCTTCATACATTTACAAGTTTAAATTTTGAAGGAGTTATGTTTCTCTTCTCACAACGAAAGTGAACCATGGGTAGAACCAGTGCTAGTTGCCTTTGGGGGAGATATAAATGACGCTTTATTATGTAATTTAGTTATTTAGGCCATTCAGGCTGTTATACATTTCCAAATCCTTGGTACAATACGAAATTTGCGTTTGTTCCCACATATAATTCCAAAAGATTCATTATACATCGTTTTTCCAGACATCGAGCAATAATTTATGTTTCAGTTGTAAGCATAGTTCCTCCTCATACAATTTAAGTGGTAAAAATATTGTTTAAAAATCTATTAAGAATTTAACAAGTTGTATAACAATTTTGTTCACCTGACACTAATCCCTTTAGCCATGCTATTTTCATGTATTTTCCAAAGAAAATATATCTTTCATATAAAACCAGCTTTATTTACATTTCTTATAATTGCAGTACCTTTTATTTTGTTTGGCTCTGCCCAAATGAAGTCATAAAATTGTTGACTAATGTGTTTAAAGGGACTGTAAACCACGAATGACGATAAAAGACAAGTTCTAAAATACCGTAATTGTTTACAATTATTAGTTTATATTGATTAAAATATCACGACTGGTTTATTAAATTACTTGAAAAAGTTAATATTTTCAGTATTTTGGTAATAAAATTTCGCGATGTGAAATTGAAAGTACATCGCGAAAATAGGTGACATAACGATATACACACTATAAATAACGCAAGTAGATTGATCATTTTATATAAAAAATATATACAATTCACTACGCATGCACAATTTGCATTCCTGGGTTGACCACGTGACGATGATGATCAATCTTCTTGCGTTATTTATAGTTAACTGGTAGTTACCTGGTATGCATTCCCAGTAAAAATAAATAAATACAAAAATAAAGTAAAAATAAAAAAGTTTTTTTTTTCAAGTAATGTTATATACCAGTCGTCATATTTTAATCAATATAAACTAAAATTTGTAAAAAAATACGGTATTTTAGAACTTTTCTTTTTTCGTCATTCGTGGTTCACAGTCCCTTTAATGCTGTCGTCATTGTTTGGTTTTGATAGTGATACAAGTAAATGAGAAAGTAAAGGTATAAGCCTTATTCGGACTATAGTTATCTTTCCCAGCGGTGTAAATTTTTCAGATTACAATGACATATTGAACTTTAACACTCCCGATTGTGTTTTCAGTTATCTAAGTTTATATAAAAAACTGTCTACATAATTTTGAAAGTCGTTGCTACCCATGTCAGTTTGTAAATAATTTTGTATTGATCTACTACTATACTTTTGTCATAGCTAATGTTTAGTCCAAAGTATCTTGAAAATTCATGAAGTATGTCTAACGTACAATTAAGGGATGACTCTGATCCGTCAAGAGGAAAGATGAATCATCCGCAAATTGAGAGTTTGACAGTTTATATTCTGTGACTTTTATTGTTATTTCTTTTTATTGTTTGCTTTCCCTTATTTGAATTTTTGCTCATCAAATAACAACGTACATGTAAACCCGCTAAAAAAAGGATATCTGTATTGTAACATGGCCTCAATACAAATAAATGGGTTCTTGTCAAAAACGTTCTGTACATGGAGTATTTGTCACCACTGAGACCCACTCATCGGTGAAAATATTTCTCATGTGTGTAAACGGTAATGATGGATTAGTTTTACGCCAAAAGGCAACATACATTGTGCTGGTTGCAATCGGATCCTGTTTTAGAACAAATAAACATACATGTAGTTTATTAAAATACAAAGGTTTCGTTTAAAAATACAATCTGTACGTAGATCAAAATAACGTCAGGAAGGCACAAAACTCTGAAGCAAACCTATGCCTACGTGGAATTGTGTACGTTCAAGGGTGTCGTGCAAAGCTGTTTAAAAATCCCTCAGTGTGTAATGAGGTTCTTTCCGGACACGAACTATTTACAAATATAATTACATACACACATATATATATATATATACCCATCTTCACCCGGACAAGAACAGTGGCAATATTACATTTTTTTGCATTAATTTGTAGTTTTATACTTGATAAACGAGGACATAGAAAAAGATTTTATAATATAAAAGAAAACACAAAAAAACACATAATCCTATATGTGTATATGGACTTTAATAAAACAGAAATATTGCGAGGGTATATTTATACAAGTAAATATAACCAACTACTAAAGCATTTTATCATATCATAACTAAAAGTTAATGTATGACTCAATATTTCTGAAAAATAAACATTTTAGATATTTTGAATATGTCGACAGATTCAGAATTTATCATATGCTATGGTATTTCATTCGACAGTTTTGGTCCAAATGTTTTAAAAGCGCTTGTTCTCAGTTTGACAAAACGAACATTTCCCACAAAAATGCCATATATTCAGCAAAGATATATTCAAACAAGTGAAACACTAAATCTTTAGAATATCGGTCGGTTTGTGACTAATCACCAATAAAAATCGGTAAAATATAAAAGCGTTGTAACGAGTTTCATCGATGATTCGGGAAACACGTCTATTAATAAAATGTCGTTTCAAATACGCCGATAGTTTTTAAATCTTGAAATAGTGTGATTGTAGCTCGTTAGATTTAGGTTCCATGGGTACCTGGTTCGAATCTTGGGGAAGCCAATATTTTTTTAAATCTTTTTCTTGACATTATAATTAGTTAAGATCATTTCAAATGTTTTATATTTATTCAAAAATATAGTTTTTGACATTTTTTAATTATCGAAAATATGTGAACAAGTCCCGTTAAAGCTCCTGTCACTGGATACGTAACGTATGGGAAATGCTCCAATGCTCTCACAACTGGAAGAAGCCAATTTGATTGAGCAATTTTAAACTATGGCCAATTATGGTAATGGTTATACAATACAGGAATGCTTTTACGAAGCAACTGAGCATGCCTCAGCCTTGGAAACAGAATACAAAACCAGACATAGTCGTCGGCCATAGCCACAATGCCGAAGGAATGTGTAGTTATTGACTATTTTTGTAATATTGAGGCATGCCTAAAAACACAACATTCTTAATAAACCATATGTAGTGTTTACCGTGGATGAGAAATGCATTCACTTGTGAGCATAAAAACGTAGTTTTGTTTCATGAACCGACCAGTGTCCGCTTGTGGTGATCTAAGGTAACGACCAAACTGTGACCCTCATCGGTTGCAGTAGTGCTGGGAGCCATGTTTTACCACCATTTTTTTTTCGCTAGAAAACGGCTCATGCCCGAGTTGTTGGTTGGTTGTTCATGTGGTACGGCTGCTGTGATGACTGAAAATGGTTGGTGAAGTGCATCGGTCTAAAGGGACTTTTTGAAAACCATTTGATTAAATACCTACCTGGTCGCTCTGATGAGAAGGTTCTCTTAATTCTAGATGGACACTGCTCACATATATCAGTGGGTCTGTTTGACTGGACAAGAGCTCACAACATTGTGCTTTTCAAACTTAAGCAATTACAAGTCATAAACTGCAGCCCTTGATTTGTCAAATTATGGACCTTTCAAGCGTATGCATAATTCTGCATGTCACAAATGAATGCGTCTAACTGCTGCACGACTTGCCAGGTACACAATTGGACCAGACTTTAAGACCTCAAGTCACCAGACAGGATTTACGCGAGCTGGCATTTCCCTTTCATCAGGGACACCATACCTATAGAGGATTGAATTCCTGCTCAACTGTATTTTGACACTTACTAAGATGCGACTATTGAAGGTGGGTTGTACAAAATGGCCAGCTGATAGGACATGTTTGCCTGCAAAGAAAATGAATTGAAAACAACAAAAACAAAATATGTCAATAAAACACAAAAAAAAACAAAAAAACAGAAGAAACATTGGTAAAATTGTTGCAGGTGAGGATGTCAATGACTCAGAAGTATATGGCAAATTAACTGCATATGAAAATGAGCACTCACAGTCTTAGCAATCAAGTTAAAAGGTTAACAAACTCACCCCCTCCAACAAAAAAAAATAAATAAAATATAACAGAGTCTCTATAAGCCTTGTATTATTTAAACAAAAACGCTGTATTTATTTTATACCGAAGCTTTCGACCTCACGGTCTTCATCAGCGGAAAATAAAAATTGGCCGCTGATGAAGACCGTGAGGTCGAAAGCTTCGGTATATATATATATATTAATAATTAAATTAAATCTGAATTAAAAATAAAACTGTTCCTATCAAATCTGAAGACAGCGACTCTGAAGATGAATTGATTGGTGATGAAGACAAATGCTTTATGTGCAATATGTACACACCACGTGAGGTGTCTAGTGCAACATCACTCCTCATCACTAAATCGGCCCTCTGTAATGGAGTAAGAAACGGGAGACCATGTCTGAATTGGACACATTTAAACACTTGTACCCCGGTTAGAGTGGTCAGGAGACAGGAGAAATTATTCTGTCAACCTAGTTAAAAAAAACTTCAGCGAACAGTTTATAAAGTATTGACAGACCTGTACCCTGAAACGAACCCCATATCGAAAGTCAACCAGAGTCGTAAAATATTTATGTCACGCCATACATCAAAGACAGTTCATTTTCTTGGATACATTTCTACATATATTGGTGAATAAATATAAATTACTGCATCGGGGCATATTTTAAGGTTCAAATATTTCAAATGCATCTCACAATAGATGAAAATAACTTTCATCAGCCTGAAATTCAAAATTTTTACGCCATTGTCGCTTTGTCACGTGACGAGTTTTCATTTGGATACTTACGGATCGACCTTGACATTTTATGCTGAAATTGTAAACATAACTTTCGTTTTCTGAAATCTATTATTGGTGATTTACAACTTACGCCTGGTGGATTAAAAGACTGATTTCAAAGTGAATCAGGTAATTTTAAATATTTTTTACTTTGAGTTTGTATTTACACAACAATTTGTTTACAAAACAAGCAAGAATAATTTTAAATACCGGGACATGTCATTCTGAATTGAAAACACTTGAGCACATGGTATGTTACTAAAATAGAAATAACGTCATATGACCGTGAAATCTCGGGAGATTCTCATTTAAAAAATGTCCGTCGCATCGCTTTTTTCTCTCGATATATTAGAGCAGAAAAGATAAATTTCAAATGTTTAAGATAGTATTTTGTGAAAGAATATATCAGTTAAATGTGAAAACTGTCAATCTTTCCGATCAAGTGGTTGATTTAAGCCAATGACTGCATTTAAAAGCTGTTTTGGAACGGTCTTTGTTAACTGTCAACTTTTCGAGGATTCTGGTTGACTTACCTAATGGGGTTGGTCCATAACTATAAAGTCGCGCCACTCAAAAATCATAAAAAGCGACATTTAAAGTTATGGTAGCGAGAACTACTGTCAACATTGCATCGAAGAAAAATGAATTTTTAAATGACATTAAATTTGTATAGATGTGAATATTTAATTGTTGTTTCGTGTTGGACTTTTTTTTATTTCACATTTGCACCAAAAACTAATGAAAAGTGTTTATAATCAGTCAGTTTGGCATAATTTCTCTGCTTTACCAGTAATTATTGCATGACGTCATACCCACAAAACGAGTGTAGCAAAACAAAATGACCGACGCTTGACGCGTATGTAAAGATTATAGATTTTTAAGACATCTTCAAACATTGTTTTGAATACATATTGGAACAGCGGGGGTGTTTTTATTTTAGAAGAAGATGGTTGTTGTTGTTTATTATTAGTTATGATAACAAGATTGATATTAAATGTTACGGTCGCGAATGAAAGGCATTCGAGGATAAATCATGCACTTGCTTTTCAGACCCATAACTGCAATAATTAGCAATTAAATATTTATAGTTATAAATTAGGAGATTACGTGGATTCATCAAGTTTGGAATTGGACAATGTGAACGCTCTCGTTGATATTTGGACTTTTGCAGCGTCTACAACTCACAATATACTTTTCATTTCAAAATAAACAAGGGATGATCGGTTGATGGACCTTTTCCGCATATTTACTTTGTTAAGAAACCATTCAATCAGTAGGACAATTCTACATGCATGTTCGAACTTCTCAAAATAAAATCGTTAATTCAAACGCATTGTAAGCAAGAAATGTTGTTTAAAAGAAAATTGGCGTTGAAATTAATATTGAAATATCGGGCCCTATATTTAATACAAGTAAGATGTAATCTACTTCAATTATTTGTATTACCTTCTCAAAATAAAATCGTAGATTTTAACACATTATATGCAAGAAGTTTATTTTAAAAAGACAATCAGCATTGATATTTATATTGAAATATCATGCCCTATATACAGTAAAAGTATGCTGTGGTCGAGTGGAAGCATTTTGAGGTATTTTAATTTCAATTTAACGAGCGTTTCATGTATGTAGGACAAGCAAAGTTTATTCACAACATGATTATGATAGAATTAAACAGTTTGACCATGACAAGCAATGATTCAATCGATTTTTATTATGTTAACTGCATGATAATGTTGTAAATATATTAATAAATTTACTGTATCTGCTTATTACAAATCTAATATTATATTATTTCACATAAGTATGGAGCAGTTATTGATATTAGTAAAACGATTAGTAATATGTATGACCCTTCAAAATTCCGTTTTGATCTATTATCGCATGAAAGACGCTACCTTTGAAAGACAACGGTAGTTGTTTCACATGTTGGCAATTCTCAGATGGAAACGTATGAACTTTTTACGTTCAACTCTTCTAAAGTTAGTATAAAATGTGTGTTATATGTATTTCCTTTAGGAAAGAGTGTTATATTTCGTTCAATATGCAAAAAAAAACAAACTTTGTTTTCACTTACATGACCAAAACATTAGTGCACTCATATCTGCAAAACATTATCGTATTTGTTTACGATACGCAAGTTATTTTACATTTTAATAAGTATGTTTAATTGCGAGAAGCTTGTACATGCCAATTTTGCACTCATTGTCTTATAAATCGAATAGTTCATTTGAAGTTAATTTAGCTATTAGAGAGAATGTAGCAACAATCTCGATAAATCAACATGGAATTCCAAACAAAGGTCGCCACAAAACAAAAGTGTCGGACACGTTTTTAATAACTTTATTTAAACAACGCTAGTTTTTCGAAAAGACACGTTTGAACTTTTTAAGATTGTCAACTCTTTCACAGTAAGTATAAAATGGTGTTATGTTTGTCTCCCTTATTTTAGATTATTAAAGTCACGTTGATACCTAATTTTGTGTAATCGTTTAAAGTTCAAGGGTGTGTTATCATCTTTCAATGTTCGAGTGCAAATTTAGATTTGAAATCGTAATCGAAAGTTACGGTGTTGTATTATTTACATAGCGAGCGAAAACGTAACCTTTTATACAGTGTGTCAGTTATAAGGACGATGCAGCATAAAAACAGTCTAATTACTGTGAAAAAGTTTTCGTTTTGCTAGGGAACTTGAAAAATCGTATGTGTTTATATCAAAAAGGAAACATGAAGTCAAACAGGTTATGAATTTAACCACAGTTTTTAAAGCAGCTTTACGATTTAAACTTTTAAAAACACATAGGTGTTAGTTACATGAAATTTAAATACATTAGAAAATACACTTTTAAATAAATGTAAGTGACGATAACTAGCAAATTTTTTGGATTATTAAAATAAATAATAGTTGCTTGTTTATTATATGAAAACGTGTACCGGTTCGTGAAAGGGCAAAACAGAACATATCAAGATGGGAGGTAAAACTTCAAAAGAACCTCCTGTAATTGCCGCCATAGATTTTGGTACAACATTTACAAGTTACGCCTTCAAGTTTGCTTCTGACGACAAAATTTACACCGCTGATACCCAAAGCGACGCACGGGTTCCAACGTGTGCTCTTCTGAATCCAGACAAGACGTTGCGTGCATTCGGAAAGAAAGCAGTTGATGAGTATGACACAATGTCGTCCGAAGAGCAGAAATCTCATTTCTACTTTCGTAATTTTAAAATGTTGCTATATAAAATGGAATCAAGAGATGTGAAAGCGACTATATCTGACGTACTAGGAAACGATATGGAAGCGTTAGAGGTCTTCAAAATCGTGCTGGCACATATGCAGAACAAAATATTACAAGACATACAAACGAGGCGATATGCTGATAAACCTATGCCGTATCAAGAAGTACAGTGGATTATAACTGTACCTGCTATTTGGAGTGATTTTTCCAGGAACTTTATGCGACAAGCTTCCGAAAGCGCTGGATTCATTTCTGAAAACACGAGACTCGTGTTAGAGCCAGAAGCAGCATCGGCGTTTGTAAGAAGTCAAAAAATAGCGATAAAAGGTAATGCCAGTGTTGCATTAGAGAAAGGTCATCGGTACATCATAGCTGATCTTGGAGGAGGGACAATTGATATTTGTGCCCATGAGATTCTTGATAATGGAAGAGTGACTAAATTATGCAGGCCATGTGGCGATTACGGAGGTGGGACGGTCGTTGACCAAGAGTTCTCTAATTTTCTTGTTAAACTGTTCGGAGGAAAGGTTGTTGACAAGTTTAAAACCCATAATCGATTAAAGTTCGTCGATCTTCTGAAAGATTTCGAAATAAAAAAATCCACGTTTTCAAATAACACACACAAGGTCGTCATAGACTTAGGTGGTCTTTCCCAACTGTATCAAGATAACGAGAAAGAAAGTTCATCGGAAATGCTTGAAAAATCGTTGTATGGAAACAAAGTCCATCTGCATGAAAACAAATCCCATTTTTATTTGGACAATGAGACAATGAAAGAATTCTTTGAGAAGTCACGGTCGGCTATTATTAAACACATGAAAGAAATTATTGATGAATGTTACAAACAAGGCAAGCTTATTCAGTCTATTATGTTGGCCGGTGGGCTTTCAGAATCGCCTTACATCAAAGAATGTATAAGACAAGAATTCGAGGGAAAACTACAAGTCATCTGTGCGGACGAAGGTAGATTGGCAGTAGTAAAAGGGGCTGTGATACTAGGATATACGCCGCTAGGCCATATTACAAGAAAGGCACCGTATACGTACGGATTTTATCAAATACGACCATTTGACTCCAAAAAGCACAACAAAGAATTCTGCATAACGCACAACAAGGTCAAGCAGTGCGACAAATTGTTTCATAAATTGATCGAAAAGGGACAGACCATTCATCATAATGAGTCATTTGCAGTAGAAGGCGAAATCACGATACAAGAAGAAGATTTGAAAACAAAAATTCGCCATATGTCGCTATGGCGGTCGTCGCTAACCGACCCTAAATACTGCAACGAGGATAACCAGGCAGAGCTTGTTGCGAAGATAGACATAGAACCACCGGAAGATGGATGGCCGAGGACGCTGAAGCACGTGCAGAGGCTAATAGTGGATGACAACGAATTCGTCATCAAGTTTTTGAACAAAAACAATAATAAGGAATTGAAAACGACAGTCACTTACGTGAACAACTAGTGTCAAAGACAGTGGTCATTAAGATTCGTAAAATACCTGTTGGCGATTCTGGATAACAATTAGCTACGATGTAAATTACGGGCATTATATTTGCTCTCAAATGTCATTTTCGCATTATTATAATTATTATAGTGTACCGTTCATTGAATTTTATTATATTATGTATATATATATTATATATAACAACTTTTGAAAGAATTCAACTACTCATTACAAGTACCTGCTCATTGTTTCCTCAACTGTAAAAAGCATTTGATTGTAACAAAAAAATATTGTAGAATGTATTGTAATAGCATTACCTACTTGATATAAATGTTCAGCATCGTCGTCATTAATTTTCCCTGAAATTTCTGTGTTAAATTATTAATAGTTCTGATTAAAAAATCATCGTTGAAAAATGGGACGATTTGAACGTATGGAATATATGACACTTAACACATTTTAAATATTTTTGCTTTTAAATAATAGTCTGATAAATGTCTAAGATGTGTGACAACAATAGATTTTTTTAAACAAAGTTGGAACTCTCTCCTATTGTTATGGCTGCAATCGGAACACTTATAAAACAAATCATCATATTGGTAGTTTACTTAAACAAAACATGTTTTGTTAAAAATACCATCTGTGTGTACATGGAAAAAAACGACCGGAATGGAAAAAACTCTGAAGCAAACTGATGCATTATGTTCCCAGGGATATATCTATAAACTGAATATGTGTGTGTTAAAACATTAAGTGACATTAACATGCCTGTAAGTGATGTGTTTAGTGACATGACGTGTCGATAACACTGCAAATATCGATGGATTTAGTGCATTCGCGTAAAGTTTGAACACGAATAGTCTTACGCAAAATATTATGTGTTGTAATAAACTGCTAAATGGGCTGTGAATCAAATAAAGTATAAATGCACCTAAATTCACTATGCTTTCAAAAATAACACATGTCTAAGAAAGTGGACACGTGCCAAAAAAGACAAGCAAATTGTTACATACAATTCTCGTTTAAACGTGTTTCAGGACTTTTGTTATTTCGACAATTGATATATGTGGCATTGTGTTCGTTCGAGGACTTGTCCATGCACTGTTGCATCGATAGTGTATTGTTTATATTATTCCGATATCGTTTTTTACCAGTGAGGACCATTGGTGTCCCCTCTCCGCCATGTGTTTTTGTCTATCCGCAAAACTGGAAACTGCGATTTCTGATAAAGTACTGAAAATACTTTGACGACACTTGATATACTTAGAAAGAAAAATATTTGGATTACACAAACCGTTTTGTGTGACCAGAGTTAAAAGGTCTATTCATCGTTACTGACTATAAAAGAAACGTTATATTGTTATAACTCAAAAACAAACATATGATCAAGAAATGTGTAATACACATTGGGCTTTTATTGGAATTTGTCTTTCTGTCATCCGCTCAATCTATTCAACCGTCTGTCTGTCTATCTGTCTTCCAAATGAATTATCTTATAAACTAAATAAGACATGATCAAACAACTCGCTAAACATACTAAGAGTGATGGCAATATTATGCATGACCCAAACTTTCGTCAGATGTCGAATTTCTGGTGACTGTAAGTCAAAATAGAATAACCCTTAAAACTGCATCAACTCTACGCGTTTACGTATGAAACACGAAGAGAAGTGTTTGGTTTATGCGCAACATACATTTTACCAGTGGTCGTACGTCTGTAAAATGTTAAACATGAAGTTATACTGCTGCGACAATTTGATATTGGATTTGATTATGAGAGTACATTTGTAAAGATAACGTTCAATATGAATGTAATGTATACCATTTATTTCGCTGATAGTAAACTCATATCAAGTCCTAGATTACTTGCAATACCGTCAAGGCCGTGCTACACGTGATTCATATATGCAATCTAGCATAGATTGGTTAATGATTTATTTTACACTATGTATATACATAATTATAAGATAAACATGGATGAGTGTCACTTGAGTGTTAACATCGTAAAAAATATGCATGTATTGCCGTATAAAATTCGTTTAATTTTAAGACACTATGTTTTGTAAATAATAAGGTGTATTATCAGGTTAAACATTGTCTTTAAAAGAAGAAGAAGAAGAAGAAGAAGAAGAAGAAGAAAAAGAAGAAGAAAAAAAAGAAGAAGATGAAGTAGAAGAAGAAGAAAAAGAAGAAGAAGAAGAAGAAGAAGAAGAGGAAGAAGAAGAAGAAGAAGAAAAAAAGAAGAAGAAGAAGAAGAAGAAGAAGAAGAAGAAGAAGAAATAGAACAAAAACTGTGAATAATTAAAAAAAAACTTGCATTATTGATAAATACCATGATATTTACAAATAAATACACCGAGTTATAACAAAAACATTAATAAATAATATTATTATTGATTAATCCTGTCATTAATTTAATTAAAACATGTGTTTGACCGAGTACGGCAAACATTTTTAGTTGGATAATTAAACGATTTTCCTCTTATCGTAACACTATACTATTTTTTTGTGTTCGCGTCTTGAAAGCAAAACTGTGTTTATCGATAGTTAATTATATATTCCCCGGACGATTAAGTGAACGCGTACTGACCCTGAAATTCTGCGCGATGGATTTTAACGCGTAATTGTAACTGGGCCACAATTTGTGTCGTTTGAACATACATGTTCCTTACACTGAATAGTGATACATTCTTTGCGCTGAGCACAGANTATTTCCAAATATATTTAAAAAATACTCATATTAAGAATGTTTAGAGTATTTAATTAAAAAAAATATGCAATAAAGTGAGAATTTCCAATACTTTTCGATTCACTTTATGTCACTTACAACTTTTCGCTCTGAAAAATAAGTTCATTTTTTTTTCAGTGCGAAAAGGTTCTAAGTGCCATTTTTTGCATTTTATGTTTAATATTCTTAGTTTCAAAATGTAGAAAGTATTGCATATAACATAAATACTGTAAATTGATCATTAAACGTTGTTTTAAAATCACTTAGAACTTTATCGATCTTTACTTTAAGTAAAAAAAATGTGAAATTTTAGTGCGAAAAAGGTCTAAGTGACATTTTTTCAAATAACTTCTTTATTCGTGAAAATACAAACATGTTTAAAAAAATGTGATTATAGCAGACTATTCTCAATATAACTTTAAATTTAAAAGCCTTCATTGTTTTAATTGTTCTTCTGATACAGTTTAAACCTTCTCCTGAACATTTTTGAAAAATGCACTTAGAGCTGTTTCGCTTTCACCCCTCGATACGGAGAGTAGTCCGGAATTCCTTACACTGAATAGTGATACATCCTTTGCGTTGAGCACAGACACGGTGCTGTAGCCAAAGTTCACATGTTTTATCTCGAATCAGCCTATGAAATATTCGAATATATTTATGCGTGTCTGCTGGCGTTATGTAAAAGTTATTTAAGGTGAAAAGCTGGGTAAAACAGCTACGCCGAAAAAGCGCGTTAGTGCTCTATACCCATGTTTAGGTCAGAGTTGTTGACACCGTGTGAACTGCTAGGGTAACAAGTAATGCATAAACAACAAAGTACGGGTCAACAGGGCTGTCTTTATGACTACCGAATTCGCGAGTAAAAAGTATTGCTGGCAGATTTTTGTTTTTATTTATTTTCATCAATTATCTTATTGTATATTTAGAATTTGCTGATGGTGTAAAAAATCAAAAGTTTTGTACAAGGCATTTCCATAATGAAAATATATTCTTTGTAAGATAGGTATTCGATATTCCAACAATATTCATGTAATATGATTGTCTTTATATTCAGTTCTCATAACCATTTTTTCATCATACTTTCTATGCTTTCTGAACGTCAAACAAGGGCCATGTTGTTGTTATTTTGTCTAAGTTATCTCTATAAAATAAATACGATGATAAAAAGTGCACACACATCTCGACCCGTGCGTTAAGACACACTCTTTATACATTTGGATAGCTTGTGTTGATTTAAAACTTGCGATTAATTTTGGAAAATGAGTTGCGTCTTTAATTATGCAATAGCGAACAACTTCAGTGCCTTAAGCACTTTGATTTTTTATATGTTGCTGGTATGCTTACAAAGTGACGTGTAGAGTTTTGTTTCTGCATCGTTTATTTATTGGGGTTGTGAAACTTAAACCAATTAATTGCCATGACAACGTGTTTACTTACATGTACTTATTTAAGTTTCTACATTCTAATTGGTAGTAAAAAAAACTAAAGGTGTTTTTTCAAAGCAATGTTTCTATTCTTAACTGTTATTTCATTTTAAATGGAACATAAAAGTACCATTTCTTACAAAAGTAAAACGATGAGTGATATAAAACGGTTTGGACACTAAAGCGTTTTGAAAAACAGTGACTTATTGCCTACACATACATTTTATTAGTTTTAAATGATACAGGTTTCGGAAGTTACACTTTCAGATCAGAAGACCGCTGGCTTCCGCAAACAGTTTAAAAGTACTTTCAGTCACAATTACCTCGTTATATATGGAGACAATTTGTTTAAGCTGCAGTCGCCTGTTTTCCGTCGTTATTAATACCGATGCATTAAAGCTCCCTAGTCTCTGTACTGTATCGACCATTTTTAACTACAAACAGGAAAATATAATGGCGTGTTGTTCCATTTTTGTGTTTGTTAGATTTTTTCCATGTTTGACACTGAATTTTTGTCATATCATGGTGGTCTGTTAAAACTTCTCACACAATAATTTCGAAGCTTTTTTTCAGCCCGTTTGAGCCATTGTAATCAAAACAAGTATATGTTTATATTAACTCAAGTCTCAAGGATGCCTAAGATTAACCGTGTCAACAATAATTTTCAATATCATTGCGTCATCCTTAACATATTTAGGATTCTCCAGGACACTATGTGCCACAAACAGTGGGCATCCAGATGCCACATTCATGTCTGTAGTGGGTTTTCTGAAGCTAGAGCTGTTGACATCGGGCATGAACGAGTCGGTTAAGTTCGTCTGGCCGCTGTCCTGGTCCAATAGCTGTAGTGTAACCTTCTGTTTGAACGGCCATGGGAGCAGGTTGTCAAACTCTCCCTTCATCACCACAAAGAAAAGGCTTAGGTGAGTGCCCTTGCCCATCCCATCTCCATTCAGGTACACCTGTTTATATAAATTTGGCAAAGTTGAAAAAAGCAATGAATAACAGAATTGCTGATATTGGTATTTTAATAATACTGTATTGATGCCCATGCCATCTTCAGGTTCACCTGTAAAATAAAAGTAAAATAGTTGTTAAAACTTGATACAGTTACTCTTTTATTAAATATTTCGGCCAAAGGCCTTCTTCAGTAAACGATTACACAGCGTTTCCTTCTGTTGACAAAACGGTTAAACCAGAAGTAAATACAATTAAATGATGTAACGTCACCAGACGTGAACGGACATTTCGTGCCAACACTTTGAAGTCACTGCATTATATGCATTATGTGCTGTTTATATATTATTATATACATATTATACATATATAATATATAATGTTTAAACATTATATATAAATATTATTATTTATTATTTGCATTATATGCTGTTTATCAATGTTGCTGACTGGAACACACTGTCTTTTACATTACAGCCGAAAGGTTTAATAGTCTATAGTCTCTAATCCACAACGCTTCCCTAATCACACGTTCTTGGCGTCCAGCGGTATTTAGTGTCTCTAGGACTGAGTAGTACATGTTGTCATCGCAATGGCTTGAGTCAAAGTATGTAGTAATGGGCTTCTCTTTGTGCAGGGGTACGTCTCGTAAGTGTTCTATCATGCGTTCTTGGATTTGCCTTTCTGTCTCTCTTGAACATAAACAACGCACTTGCACCTGTTGCATCCTATACCGTATATCGCGTTCCTCGTGCGGCAAGTTACATTGTGGCACGTGCTGTAAGTTATTTTACCGTTGGTGTCTTTCCGGTTTAACCGTTTTGTCAACAAAAGGAAACGCTATGTGAAATTATTCTGTGTAATCGTTTTCTGTAGACGGCCTTTGGCCGAAATATTTAATAAAAGAGTAACTGTATAAAGTTTTAATAATTTCCTCCCTATGGAGATCCAATATATAGAGTATAAAATAGTTGTAATTGTAAATACATATACTAGGCAATGAATGACAATTTTGTTGAGATTGGTTTTGAATTACTGTAAAACAAGTTCTTTTTTTTTAGTTTTACATGCATACATCAGGCAATGAATGACAGAATCTTTCTTGTTGTTATTTTATTTATACCTTATTGGTGTACATACGGTCTCCATTCAGTTACAAAGTCATCGTTGTTAATTCATACCGGTAGACAAGACAACAACTTTGACAGTACAAAACGTTTTATATTGCAGGTTTTTTCCCCCCTTTTTGGGAAGATAGCCCATGGCTTTGGAATTGGGAATTTTATCGGCATATTCGAGAAATTGGAAAAATAAATTCAGTAGCCTTCTTTGGTAGCACTTTAGTACAACTATAAATCATTATTATACTTGTACTTTGTTACATGTAATTGAAATCAAATTGTGATAAAATAATCATTAGACACTTCTANTTTGCCATTGGGAACATAGCCGTTATTCGGCTATAAAATCGGGCCAAAAAAAATCCCTGTTTATTGTGTCATTGTCCCAATCGCACATGTACATATCCTTTTTTTTAAATGAGATGCACTGTTTTATCATTATTTACAAAATAACTAAGAAAACATGTATACAATATAATAATTCATGCAATCATAATTTTTAACTGGACTTAACGTTTAATGTACTTAGGACATTACCTTGTTCAACCATCTTTCAAGTTGTCATAAATTAATCTTAAACATATAATTGTGGTATATCATAAACATTTGAAAGTCAATAAAATTTCTTCATTAGCATAAATTCTGAAAGGGCAATTAAAATTTGTTTGTATGTAGTTGAATGACAAAAACAACTCACCCTTGCACACATTTTGTATCCATAGCGATGCGTAAAGAAAGGCTGACTGTACAAAGACAGTGTCCGACCAGCAACAGCTTCTGCCTTCCTTCGCTGATAATCACGTATTTTCCACAGAAGTATTCCATCATAACTTGTCGTCTCTAGAATCTGGAATCTTAAGTCCAGCTCTCCCATTTGTACGTTGATTGCTGTTAGTGAAGTATCCTGTGCAGTGACCTTTCTTCGGAGTTCAGTCACTATATTTAAACAAGAGATGTGTTTGTCAGAAACACAATGCCCCCTATTGCGCCGCTTTGAAATAAAATTTCTATTTATCATTTGGCAGGCTTAGAAATTATCTCCCTTTTACAGCTTATTACTTCCCTTGGATTGTGTTTTTTGACCTTTGACCTTGAAGGATGACCCTGACCTTTCACCACTCAAAATGTGCAGATGCTGTCATCAATAATGCAAAAGTTATGACAAAACTTTAACCTAGGTTAAAGTTTTGGGAACGAATGACAGACAGAATGACAGACAGGCCCAAAACAATATACCCCCTCTTCTTCGAAGAAGGGGGCATAAAAATCTACATTTGAATTGACCAAACAGTCTTTATTTTGCATTCAAAATATAAGTTAGCAAAAAACATTAACATGTAATCCTTAGCATTATGTTAAGTGTATTCTGCCTTTAAAATAATTTTGGTTATATTTCTCATTAATAGGAGCACAAAGTTCACCAAAAAAATCATTAAATAGTGAAAAAAATAAAATAAGAATCTAACAATATAATGACTTACAAAGAACAACAAGACCTTAACACGTTTCAAAGATAAGTTTGGAATATATGCAAACCATACAGATTGAGAGTAAATAGTTGCTTGTTCTTTTTCAGAGTATTTAAAAGATTGGTTAAATATAAAAATGTGTGACATAATTGATCAAACATAATAAACAAGGGACAAAATTGTCACAAAACCAGGTTTTCAATTTGGAAAAAAAAGGCTGATAAAGGGAGAATGTTTAAAACGCACTAAGTGACCCCGTTACCTAGTTTTTGACCCAGCAAGGCCCATGTTCGAACTCGGCCTAAAGATCATCTACATAAAAGTTCTGACTAAGTTTGGTGAAGAACGGATGAAAAGTACTTGAATTAGAGAGCGGACACCATGCTGAATGTAAAAAAATGCACTAAGTGACCCCATGACCTAGTTTTTCACCCGGCATGACCCATATTCAAACCTGACCTAGACATCATCAAGATACAACTTCTGACCAAGTTTGGTGAAGATCAGATAAAAAAAACTTGAAATAGAGAGCGGACACAAGCTTGTTCTGCCAGCCCGCCCGCATTCGCCAATTTAATAACCAGTTTTTTCCTTCGAAAACCTGCTTAACAAACACAAATCTCACCATCCTCAGTAGCCCCACCAGGTCGCCGTTGATCAACAGTTGTTTTCAGCTCCTCCATGATGCGGTTCTGAGCCACCAGTTGTGACTGCACCTGGGTCAGCCCCACTGTGTTGGATCTGATATCCTGGTCAAGTTGATCCACTCGATCTTTGGTGGCACACTGCTCAACCTTCCTCTCCAAATGAACTACTCTCTGTACTGTATCGACCATTTTTAACTACAAACAGGAAAATACAATGACGTGTTGTTCCATTTTTGTGTTTGTTAGATTTTTTCCATGTTTGACACTGAATTTTAGTCATATCATGGTGGTCTGTTAAAACTTCTCACACAATAATTTCGAAGCTTTTTTTGAGCCCGTTTTACAGTGGTTAGTTAAGCTACTCACAAATTTTCAGGGAAAGTTGGGTATTACTTATTGCTGATATGCTGATAACAGTGACTGCATAAAAGGTGGTATAATATGAAATTCAAAATCTTTACTAGTATGAAGTTACTTCATGTTCTTTATATAACTACAAAATGTATACAAGTCATAATAGAGTCAATGACATAATTTTAATAAAGTCTATAAAATGATTGTTAATTACATAAGAGGGGATAAACCATCAAATAACCGTTTTTAAGTCAATAAATACGTGGTGAAACATTTTTCGGGCCAGTGAAACCCCCAAACTAGTCGCTTAGGGAAGTTTATTACTTTCTGAGATGTAAATACTTTACTAGCATCAGTGTAGTTGGAAGTGCTGATAATGGTTTCTGACATCTATAACACTCCTAACATAACTAGGGTCAACGATTACTTCATGTTCAAAATGCTCAGATTTTTCATACTTTACATGAATCTAGTGATTTAGTTCTTGGTTAAAAATGAACAATAACATTACAATTTTATATACAAATGCCATATACTGTTACAATTTTAAATGTTGTGACTTACATCGTGTCTCTTTTTAGTTAAATGGGCATGTATAGGAAAACCTAGAGTGTTCTAAAAGGTTTTTTCTTGTGTTATTTTTTATGAAAAAAACAGTGACTTCTTGAGAATTCACTATAACCATATAAGCAAAACTGACCGGCCTCCTGGCAGCCATGTTTTTAATTTGAACAGCACCATTTCTAAACCCAGCTGAGATAGCAATACAATGAATGTTCTTAAAAAGTTTCATGAAGCTTGGACACCAAAATATGAATTCTTGAATGTTAACAAGCGTTTCTCTATTGCTACCTAGTCTAGTTTATGACCCCATGTGAACCAGTCTCTAACTCGGCGGAGATATTATTGCGAAAAATGTTATGACCACATTTCATGAAGATTTGCCTCTAAAGTGTTCACAAGGTACATGTAATGTTGCCAACACAGGAAGGAAACACATAACAGCAAAAGGTGATAACAAATGCTCACTACGAGCAGGTTTTGCCCAAGTGAGCAAACAACTAGTATAAAGGATAGGTGATGTGACATCATTCAGTTAGCAAAACAAAAAAGTGCAGAATGATCAGAATATTATTGAACTACATCCAGTCATACAATACTTCAAGGTAAAGAATACACAGCTAAACTATTATCATTATTAAGCACCAACAAGTTTACTACATTATAAATCTTAAATCAATTTATAAACAACAAACCTTTGTCTCTCTATTTTCTGTTTGTAATTTAGGAACAAGTTCACGGAGCTTCACCATGTCTGTCTCTAACTTCTGCCTGGCCTCCACATACTCCTGCAAAAATATTTTTGGATGAACAAAGTACAAATCCACATTAGGCAAAAACTTGTTTTCTTTAAACCATGTTACATTTGAATTAAACAATAATATCAGTAAAACTAATAAAGCAATCAAACGCTTTGTCAATGTATGGGTTAATTGTATGGACACAAATTATTATTAAAGGGACAATAACTCACTGAAAACTCACTGGTGTGGAATGACAAGAAAATATGTGCATATCCACCCTGTATTTAAACTAGATACAAAGTAAAAAAAATAATCATGAATCAAGTCAAAAAAGGGCCATAATTCTGTCAAAATGCCAGTCAGAGTTACATAACTTTGCCTGCACAGTCCCCTTATGATAGTTAGTAAGTGTTGCAAGTATGAAAGCAATAGCTTTGATACTTTAGGAATAAAGTGGACCTAAACACAAAACTTAACCAAATTTTCAATTTTCTAAGTATAAAAAGGGCACATAATTCTGTCAAAATGCCAGCCAGAGTTATCTAACTTTGCCTGCCCAGTCCCCTCATGATAGTAAGTAAGTGTACCAAGTTTGAATGCAATAGCTTTGATACTTTATTCGTATAAC